>JAXQQM020086120.1:0-284454 GCA_034641835.2 Pinus albicaulis
ACTAGGACTGCCTAGAGCTAAGCTAGCTAAACTCATTAGTTGGTGTATACTTCATGAAGCTTTTAAAGTAATTCCACTTCCAATCTCTCCATAATGTCCCAAAGATAGGCACCCTAACATAAGAAAGTGGTCATTTGTAGACATTAAGAACAAAAAATGACAATATGTAGAGTTTTGATCTTGTAGGTATTGTTAAGAAGACTAATCTAGGTGTGTGGAAACATTCCCTTAAAGTACAAAAAGGCATGCAAGAGATTTCCTGGCCATTATATCACATATTTGGTGCTTGAGAAATTACTTAGGTTGGAGTACTATGGAGAGATGACCATGCAACATAAATTGTGTTGATGTTAGTAGTATCTATAAAATATAATGACTATAAAATGAAAAGCCACCACCATGAAAGTGGAATCGAGAATTGAAAAATGAGGGTATATCTAAGGAAAGGGAATCAATGATAAAGTGGGAGATATAAACCATTTTTTCCTAAGTAATCCGCACTTAAGCGAAAAAAACAGGCAGGCATAATGGAAAATACACATATATGACCTTATGTAACATGAGCACGTAGAGACTTTGATGCTATGTTGTCGTATACTCTGTTGCTCCAAAAATAAGTTCTGGAGCAGGATAATAGCAAGAACATATGTATGATATTTTTGGCTCACTCTTAACCTGTTATAATTTATCATAATGTTAAGCGAAAAAAACAGGAAGGCATAATGGAAAATACACATATATGACCTTATGTAACATGAGCACATAGAGACTTTGATGCTATGCTGTCGTATACTCTGTTGCTCCAAAAATAAGTTCTGGAGCAGGATAATAGCGAGAACATATGTATGATATTTTTGGCTCACTCTTAACCTGTTATAATTAGCATAATGTTACTGAATCTAGGGGTGAAATACAAAATTTCCAAAAATAAAAGCACCTAACCTCAACCAAGCAACAAATCACCATAATGTTCCTTTCAAATCACAATGCATTGATATGTAATGATGCAATAACTTAAGATGCTAAAGAGGGATGGGAAATTCAAGAATTGTCACTGGACGCAGAAAGGGCGGATAACACTTTGAAATGGTGATAGACCAGGGATCCCTAAAGGCATATGCAGGCAGCTATGACACATTCAAGCATCTATACTATGGAGGTAGCCGGAAGAGACAAAAACGTTTAAGGCACAGTAGCAGAAGGAATTCAATGAACAGCTTAAGGCGGAAATTCAAGAACTGTCACTGTAAATCCAGTAAACTATCAATACTCTCATCAACACTTTTTCACTTCCAAAGTAAAATATCTTAAGCCTATGAGTGTACAAGTATAACATACCCGTTCAATTAGTTCGGCCGACGAGGGGAGCAGCAGCGCTGAACGGAGCAGCCAGAACGCGCGAACAGAAGTAGCGCTAAGGGAGCGACGAAAATTCCCGGGAATAATGAAACAGGTAAAAGAACATTATTCGCGGGCGATTTATTTATAGGAATTAGTTCGGCCGAACTTTTGGAATTAGTTCGGCCGAACTTTTGGTATGAGTTCGACCGAACTTTTGGTACGAGTTCGGCCGAACTTTTGTTGCCGGTTTTCCAATCTCCGGCAAAAATTCTGTTGGCCTGCTCCGTCTGTGTGTCGTCAATATTAACGGAATCAACAGTTCGGCCGAACTTTCTAAGAAAGTTCAGCCGAACTATTGCCGCAAAAAGTTTTTGACCCCCTATTCTCACAAAAGTGTAACCCAGCTTCACGTTTCCGCCCATGAACTATTTTGATGGCTGTCTGATTTCAGAATGGTCGAGGTCTCTAAATACATAGGCAATAATTGGAATACCAGTTGGTAGGTAATAATTGGAATACCAGTTGGTGCAGCAGTGTTGATTTGTGCCATCATCGTAGTAGGGATTTATGCCTTATGGAAAAGAAGGAAAACATAAAATGTCATTGAATTATCAAACCCATTTGATATGAGAACGTACTCTTAGAGAGCCTGCTTTTGCCTTTACATTTATAATTTTGCGAGGAACTAATTTATGCTAGCTATTTTGCGAGGAACTAATTTATGCTAGCTTTTCATCATATTCTTGGGGTGCAACAATCAGTTGACATAGCAGAGATGCTCCCAAACTAAAAAATGCTAGTGTTTTCTCATTTCAAACACTGAAAATGACATAGCGGAGATGCTCCCCAACTCAAAAATGCTAGTGTTTTCTCATTTCAACCACTGAAAATGGCCACCAATAATCTATCAAGGGATAACGAAATTGGCTCATGAGGCTACACCAAAGTATAAAATTGTAGCATGTCAAATAATCTAATTTGTAGAGTATAGAACAAACTCTAACCTTAATCTCGGATAACTGAGAGCGATAAATTAGTCATCGCCATCACCAGAATAGGGTGAAGCATCCAAACCTGTTAGTTGTATAATGCTTAACTAAAGTATGTTATCTTTCTTTGGAATCCCAGGTACTAAGCAATGGCCTAGTTTAACAAATATGTTTTTGTCTGTCTTCCTTCTTTTTTTTCTTTTTCTTTTTTAATCAAATATGTTTTTGCCCGTCTTCCTTTTTTTTTTTTTTCTTTTCTTTTTTTAATTTAATTTTTAAATATCTATATATAATAGGAATACAATATTTTTTTTGGGAAATTTGGGATATATTAATTTTTTTTTAAATTTGTAATTTTTTATTATTTTAAGATTTTTTGGTTGAATAATACAATATATATTTTGGTATTTTTTTGAAAAAAAGTGTAGTTTTTCATTTAAAATGTGTTTTAAATATATGATTGAATTTAGTTTTCCCAAAAATCTTTTGATCATTCTCATTTTGCAAATTACATAATTGAAATTGAAATTTATAATTATAAGTGTCTTGAAAAATTATTTGATTTTATAAATTATACAATTTTAATTTACAATCGAAATTTTCAGACAAAATCCATAAAAAAATACCTTGAATAATAATAAAAAACCTCTAATAATAACAAAAAATTCAAATAATTATTCATTACAATGTAGCTAAAACTTCAAATAATTAATCATTACATGGTAAATGGACTTTCATTTATAGCTATTTTAATTTTTTTTAATTAATAAAATCATTTTATTTAAAAAAAATTATACAATTTTAATGTAATTTAAAGACTGTATCTCAATTAACACTTCCATCAACTAACTCCCAACTAACACTTTCATCAACTAACACCTCAATGCAGAGCAATTATCTTTAAGAAAATTCGATCAATTATTTTTTAGAGAATTCATAATTTCAATTTGTACCAGAGATTGTCATCTGTGACTGGAAAGTATTTAGATATGTAATGTAATGAGAGAGGTCAAAAAGCCCAACCACAAATCTCTGCTGCTGATTTTAATTAGGATGATTGGATCCTAATTTAATATTAAAGATTCTAACTCTAATTTAATATTAAAGACTCTAACTCTGCATAACCTCTTGTTAAATAAGAGAAACCGTGGTTTGGAACACTCAAGGATATCGATTTACTAAAAATGAGAAGGATAAAAACACCCCATAGGGTATTACCCAGCAGCTTCCATTTCGAGTTATGTGGCAACTAATAAAGTTGTGGACAATGCAAAACGGAGGAGTCTTTTGTTCAATGAAACGAAGCTTGATGGGACAGCTCCGGGACTGCCTCTCCTGCAACGGCAAGCCTTATTTCAGCTGCCATAGGCCCATTAATACGCCTACGCAGGAAATGACGGCGGTCGGATTAAAGCTGTAAATCATCGTGCTTTCCAGGTAGGACCCTGCCTCCGCCACCTCCCCCTCTGCTCGGCCAACCTGCACGTTTAAAATTTAGGCTGAAGGTAGCGATTGCATCTTTCGTTGCCCACTCCATTAGATCGCTGATAATAGCAACTAAATCCTTCAACTACTCTATGGCTTCCAATTCCTCTTCTCTCGCGACAACAAATCATTTGCGGGCACAATGAATGAGCTTGCAGATCAGATGGGCTTATCTCCAGAATGCTGATATAGATTTGAGTTTCGTTCATTACCAATTCAGTGATGTAGAAATTAAATCATTATGGATCAAAGTATTGAATCCTCAGATCTGTTGTCCAAATCATTTGCTCACTTGTCCGACTCTGTTCCTCATATTTGGAGCTCTGCAACATCAATGGAGTTTGGTTTTTACGCTGCAGTGAATCACTACATATGAAGAGGGGAAATATTTTCTACTACAGCAGCTTTTCCCAGTTGCAGTTGAAAAGCTCTGAAATACAAAGTTTGTTGATCAGAGATTTTGAGTTTTGAGATTGAGAATATTTGTAAATTCGACTTCGATGGTGGGTTTCCTTTTTGTTTCGGACGTTACAAAAATTGGTTTTAAAAATGTGGATTTCGGGTCCGGAAGAGCAGCCTACAGAAGGCCTCCAAAAGGTGGAGTGGGAGTAGTGGCAGGCCTGATAAATTTCTTCACAATAAATGTGGTGTTGAGGGAATAATATTTTCCACTTGCTTTCCCTATGCTGCCATGGGAAGATTTCAAGCAGAAATTAGAAATTCGTCCAATTTGAGTGTTTGTGTCTAATTTCAAGCAGAAAGGTGGTTTGGCTGCCATGGGAAGATTTCAAGCAGAAATCAGAAATTCGATCATCTCAATTAGTGCACATTATAATTTGATTATCTAAGTGGAAATTATGGAATAATATGGCAAAAGTCTGGCAAGTGCCACTAAAAATGCATTGATGAAAATTAATTTATAGCAACAAATTAAGGGATCAGTATATGCAATGTCACCATGGGAAAAAAGCTTGATGAATGCCCCTTAAAATGTGTTGATGATATATAGTTTCGAACAAAGAATCAAAGGAGATATGGATATTGGAAATGCATATAAAAAAATTTCCTGTTGGCCCTGGAAAATCATTTTCAGGCTCTGGTTATCCAACCTACAAGAAAAAAAATTCCAACATTTTAGAATAACTTTTAAATTTTTATAAATTGTAATTTAAAAATTGTTTCTTAATTTGATTACAAAATAGGTAACCCAATTAAGTAATAAATGTAAATATAACGCAATTTCTGTATTTTAAGTTGATGTAAATGTAACGTTTTTAAGTTGATGTAAAACCTGTTTATGGCTCTTTTCTCTACCTAGAAGGCGACACAGTTTCTGATATGCTCTGTTATAGATGGACTGAACATGGTTATTATTTTTCTTTGTAAGCATCTGATTATAGATAAAAATAAGACCTGCCATTTTCTAAAAAAATACAGACATTCTTGCACCTAGCCAGAGACTAAATCAGTATGTTAAAGAGACAATCTAGAATGCTCAACAGCATCTACTTTTGTAAATTTATTAAAATATATGTACATTTTTCCTTAGACAATAAATATTGTGCAAGCAGTTGGAAATGATTTAGTTATTTTTCCGAGGCACATGATATCTGCTCAAGCCTCCGCCACAGGTGTAATATTATTGGTTTACTGGTTTAAGATTATGTAAACCTGTCTATCGCTCGTTTCTCTACTTATTTAGAATGATGCTGCACAGTTTCTGATGTGCTCTGTTATAGATGGACTGAAGATGGTTATACTTTTGCTTTGTTAACAGGTAATTGTGATAAAAATCAGACCTGACCTTTCTAGCGAGAGAGTACTAAATCAGTAGTGTCTAAGCTGGTTAAAGACACCATCTAGAGTGCTCAATAGCATCTAATTTTGTAAATTTATTACATAAAAAACATATATTTTTTTCATTGAAAATAAATACTATGCAAGCTTTTGTAAATGATTACTAATTAGTTATTTTTCTAAAGCACATTATATCTGCTCAGACACTGATATTATGTTGTTGGTTTATTAGGAATTGTTTTTCATAGTGGTTAAGAACTGTGTTTAATAGTGATTTTATGAATGAGCTGTCTCCGCTTTGGAGGAATATAATTAAATAAGTTTTGGAGTGTAACGATTGAATGACTATAAAGTGATGCACAAAGCTAGATATGCTTAGATCTGGGAAATAATACTTTTTGGCTTCTTAATCCATCTGTTAATAGAACAAATAGGCACATAACATGAATGGTCTCTTAATTCATCTTTGAATAGAATAAGTTCTTTAATAAAATCTCAATTTTTCCAACATAGAAAATATCCAACTGGGATTAAATACCTAGAATATGTCACTAACCATGACTACCTTTCAGAGACTGTCTAATTATATGCAACAAACTAGGATGATAAAAGTGAGAGCTTTATTCAGATGAAATTAAGCAGGTATATTCCATAGTACATACAAAATTCAAATTCCCAAATTTGTTACTTGCTGCCACAAATTACATTGGCCGCTGCACAGAACCATTCGCTAACGTTATTTTGAGATTTCTCATCAGCTTAAATATGCCGTCTTAGAATTTTTTTAAATCTGTTTTTATTATTAATTGAAAAATTATTATTAATTTGTAATTAATTTATAATTGTATATATGTTTTTTTTTATTATTAATTTGTAATTGTGTATATATGGATTCAGCACCTTGAAAAATTTTAGAGCATTGAAATTATTGAGAGTTCACCATTCAAACTTGAGATATCAACAAATCCATACCAAGCTCTAGACAAATTAAAGAAATAAATATGCCAAAAAACAAGACATAAGCACATAAGCGAGAGGGGTATTATGTACTCCTAAAGAAAAATTAGTATGGCAATTTGCTTGGGTTTCGATACAGCTATTTGCACAATATCTCACATTATGAAAAGGCCTAGAAATAGCTATTGAAAATAAAATTTCAAACTTATCAATATTTGGATACTCAATGCGTAAAATGGCCAAGAAAACAATATATTCAAATTCCCCTTAGAGGCTTCTTGTCTCTACTTCTCTCAGTTTGAAAATTGAAATTCTATCATATATTCAAGCATATGAATTCGACAACTGATGCTTAAGCGAAAAAATGCCTCCATTTTGGAGCAAGGTAACTTGGAAATGGGCAACTGCCTTAACATCTCCCCAATTCCTAAATGATAATTAAGGCTTAAATCTCAGTCAGATTAAAGGGAGTTATTTCTTCCCATTGTAATGTTCTATTGAGCACCCCAAGAAACAGTCATTTGATATATAAGCCGCTCATCCAAGGGAAAGTTTTTGGATATGAAAAGTGGCCAGCACTCTCCACGCGTTATGTGGTTTGTTTCCAGAAGAGGATGGGTCTCAAGATCCGGTGGCCTTTCCATTTCCAGCCACGGATCTTTCTGCTGCCTCCCCAATATTTTAAATGTGCTAACAAGTGGCATGTCCTTTCACTAATATTAAATGTAGAGTTTCATACCTATTTATTTTCCTCTTAGTGGTGTCTATGGTGGATCATCTTGGCCACGGATCATATAAGCAAAGCCCCAAAATAAAATACATTGTTATTATGTTACAATTTATAATCCTGCAGTTGAAAAATTGCAGTCTTCAAAAACAAAAATGGTTGTTCACAAGTTAAACCCAGTATGCTTGATACCTGTGAGAAACTCTTTTTAGTTGAGAAAAATATATTTGCTGCGAAGTTTTGTTCATGGTTTAAAAAATAAGAGGCACAATTGCAACCTCTACCACCATTAAAAATTCCTACATCCTTATCACATTCTACCAATACATAGAAGCTCCCATGAATTAACCTTATAAAAGTTGGACTTAGTATCACATCGAGAAACTGTGGCATATTTACATTTGCAATAAATATGTAATCAGAGCAGAGCTTTTTAAAAGGAAGACATGGAGGAGGGTTGATAAACAACATTAACATTGAGATATTTTATTTGATCATTGCCAAATTTGCAAACTCAAAGAGATGAGCCAAGGAGAATCAAGTTCCATCTATTTCAGAGAAAAATCTCTGACCAACAAATTCAAAATCTCAAAACTCAAAATCTCTCATCAGAAAAATTTGTATTTCAAAGCTTTTCAACTGCAACTGAGAAAAGCTGCTGTAGTAGAAAATATTTCCCCTCTTCATATGTAATGACTCACTGCAGCGTAAATACCAAACTCCATTAGTGTTGCAGAGCTCCAAATCTGAGGAACAGAGTCGGACAAGTGAGCAAATGATTTGAGGATCCAATACTTTGATCCATAATGATTTAATTTCTGCATCACTAAATTCGTAATGAACGAAACTCAAATCTATATCATCATTCTGGAGATAAGTCCATCTGATTTGCATGCTCTTTCATTGAGCCCACAAATGATTTGATGTTGCGAGAGAAGAGGAATTGGAATCCATAGAGTATTTAGTTGGTGTTATCAGCGATCTAATGGAGTGGGCAACGGAAGATGCAACCGCTACCTTCACCTGCCCTGCAATGGAGTTGAATAAACGCAGGCTCTGAATATTTAAAATTTAAATTTTAAGCGTGCGGGTTCGCGGAGGGGGAGGGGGAGAGGGAGAGGGAGAGGTAGGGGGAGGTGGCGAAGGAAGAGAGGTGGCAGAGGCAGGAGCAAGTTCCACCTCCTACCCAGAAAGTTGTGGGGTCGCCCGAGAGACAGTCCCGGAGCTGTCCCATGGCGAGCCTTATATGTGGACCATGATACAATCTTTGTCACAATGTGACCATGGTTATTGACCATCGTTGACCATGATTGACCATGGTTTATTTTCATATTGAGACAATCTTTGCCACAATGCAATATTTGACCATGATTGACCATGGTTGATTTTAATATTAATTAATTAATTAATAATAATAATAGTAATAATTAATTAATAATAACAATAAATTCAATTAATAATTAAAAATAATAATAATTAATTGATATTAATATTCTTTTTTGTAAATCAACGTTTTATTCTTTCATAAAAAAGTAAGTTCATCAGTAGCAAAATGAAGGTAGTCTCACCCGACCAAGTTTGTTGACTACCGCGATCAGCATATGACAAAGTAACAGAAAGACAACTAAAGACACGAACCACGACATAGGAGGCCAAAGGCACTAGAAAACACATAAAACAAGTAGAACACCTGTAACCATGCTAGTCACATGACGTAATTAATGTTGGGTTGTCCAGGGCTATTCCAGGAGGAGGTGGAGAGTGGAAAGAACACTGAACATGCTCTGCAAAGTGTGCCATCTAAGACTACAGCTTCTTCACCTTCTCAATTAATAGGTTCTAGCCTCGCTAGACCATCATGACTCACTCTCAGACATGGCACTGGAAGTAGTGCATCTTGTTCAATGTGGCAATGAGCTCAACATGCTCTTCCTCGCGTACCCACTATGAGGTTTCCAGGCGTTCTAGCACTGACTGGATCAATTCCCTACAATTCTCTAAACGACACTGATGATCACCTCTTTGTTCATGCTTTGCATGCCTTCCTTCCTTCCTCTTCCCGTGCCTCCACATCGCATCATTCCACCCTGCTATTGAGGTTGTAGAGTGAGACCTCCATGGCCGGCCACTGAGCCACCACGACCATGACCACTGCATACTCCAGACGCTGCCAGACCTAAACAACCAATAGTCCAAACACCCCAGCCAATTCCAGTTTTCACCCCTTCCACCACTATCATCTGCATTGGAGATTCCCATCCCCCCTATCCAGCTAAGCTAGGCTTCGACGGGGAAGAGGACCGACCGCTACAAGGAACCAAGCACATTTTAACATAACCAACGCTGGTTCGAGGAGACAGAGAAAGCCAATGAACTGGTATACAAAAGAAAAATTCAACCACCAAGTTTCACCCCACCCAATCTGACTGGACTACAGAAAGCCAGACCAACAATTTCCAATCGGAAAGATGGAGCTAAGCCTGCACTTCATCAACTGCAACCCTTCACTGGATGCGCACTAGGCAGACCTCCCGAAAGCCTGTACACTCTCAACGTAGAGACCTCTAAAATTTATAAAACCCAGAGGAAGAGATGAAAAGGAGGGCAATCCAATTTCCACACAAACGCAAAGGGAAACCCACCCACACGCAGTAGGATTGTTGAATGGCCTGCACCACCAGAGGCCTCGCTCCTCTCCCAAACAAAGACACTGAATTCCACACACCATAGAGGAAAGTAACTAATTTACAAACCCAAAAGCCAGAGAGGGGACGTCAACAACAAAGTCACCACATTTCCCAAACAAGGTGCCCTCACTTCTTCCTTCGCCCTCTCGCAAAATGCCAATTGCACTCACCAAACTAATACCATGCCTAGAGACACACATTACCCTCCATAAATGGCACATAAGTAGCTCTAAGAGGATGGGGAGGTCGGTCCTCGTATCATCAGCCAAGTGGTGCTCATAATAGCCCACATGTTACCTCATGTGCCTGACTTGTCACCCCCATCGGGCATAATTAATATTAATATTAGCAATTGATTTCTGGTAAATTTTTCGGTGATAATCATATGAGAACTTGTTTGTTGATGTGTATCGAACCATCTAATGTGGTTCATCATCAGAAAAATATGGAGAATCAAATCGTGGTACCAAATTAAATAGAAAGTGTGTAATGAAAAGACAATTCATTCCAACAACTAAAATGTAACGATTACTTTTGACTTGACCAAAATTAAAAAGATATTTTAATAAATTAAATCATGAAACCAAAATTAAAAATTATATATATAAATATCATTTTGGAATAATAATATACATTTTACACACAATTTGTAAAATGAGTGTCTTAGATTCTTTTTTAGTTTTAAAGCTTGTATATATATGTCCATATATATGGAGATATTATAATTTTTTGGAATTATAATAAAAATATTATTTACACACAAAAATAATTGTTGATTTCAAAGTATAGTTTAATTAAATTAATAAATATTTATAAAATAATTTTTAATAAATATTATAAATTTTCAAATTCAAATATTTAAATATAAAAATACAAAAAAAAAAAAAAATTAACTAAAAATAGAAAGGGAATCAACAAAGGCTCAAAATTAAATAACAAAGAATCAAGAGAAAAAATGAGAAAGGGAATTAACAACTAATCACAGAGGGAGAAATCAAAGGGGACCAAAAGAAAAAAAAAAATTAAAAACTCAAGGTTGAAATAAATAAACAATAATAATAATAATAATATAATAAAAATCGATACCTCCATAAATAAATGAATGAATCAAGAATATGAAATAAAAATTTTAAGAGGAAAGGGTAGGGACCCAACAACTACTAATTTTCCATCCACTCAAGAAATTAATTTATTATAAACCAAAGGGATCAATATTATAAACCCTGGAAATTAAAACGCACATTTATTATTAATATTATTAATGTTTTATATAAACCCTAAAATTTGAAGGATTTACTAACTCCACATTTTTTAATATCATTAATAAACCTAGAGTATTAATAAACCCATTGGATTATCAATATTATAAACTCAAGTGATAAATAAACCCAAGGGACTAACATTATAAACCCTTAGTATAAAATCAACACAATACAAACCCTAGTGATTATATTGTTCATAAAGGGAAACATATTATAAACTAAATGGGTTGATATTATAAACCCGGGGGATGAATATTATAAACCCAAGTGATTATTCATATTAAAAACCAAACATATTAAAAACCCAAGGGACTAATAAATCAAAGGAATTATTAATATTAGAAACTCAAGGTTTTAATGAACAAAAATAATTATTAATATTATAAACCCAAAGGATTAATATTATAAACACTTCGGATTAAAAACCCAAGGGATTAATATTATAAAATTTAGGGATTAATGAACCCAATTAATTATTGAAATTGTAAACCGAAGGGATTAATAAACCCAATGGTTTAATATTATAAACCCAAGGGATTAATAAAACCATGGGATTAATATTAAAAATTGGAGGGATTAATATTTAAAACTCAAGATATAAATATCATAAACCCAAGGAATTCGTATTATAAACCTAATGGGTTATAAACCCAAGAGATTTAAATTAAACCGTAAGATTAATATTCTAATCTTATGCAGTGACTTAACCGTTTTTACCGAAGCTTTTGATCTGGAGGCATACTTGTAGAAGTATGGACTCCCGAAGATGCAAGCATTAAGGAACGAAACAGTGAAGCGGACCTCCTATCTAAGGAGGGCGTTTGGCAAGATTTGGGGCACTAGGTAGCAACAGAGGTTGATGGAGGACTTGTCTGAATTATCGAACAACCTCCTTTCGCTAGCTAGTTCCCAGTTTCTCCTTTTTTCTTTTTCCTATTTTTTCATATCAACATGGAACTGTCCAAAACTATTGGTAACCTCAAACATTTTGTTTTATATTTTCTTTTCAGCACTGAAACATATCCTAAAAACTTCCATGTCTCTGTTTCAGATTGTTTTCCTCTTAAAAGGAGATTAGGGAGACGATTATTTCCTCATGTTTGGTACTATGTGACTATAGACTTCAAAAACTGGATTGGTGTCTACCACCCAGTTTAAGATTTTTGTGGGAACAAGTAGAACAAGTATGTTTCCATCCCTGTTTCAAGCGTATACTTTCCTATCATT
This sequence comes from Pinus albicaulis, assembly GCA_034641835.2. Taxonomy (NCBI): domain Eukaryota; kingdom Viridiplantae; phylum Streptophyta; class Pinopsida; order Pinales; family Pinaceae; genus Pinus; species Pinus albicaulis. The sequence continues at coordinate 12,473 of JAXQQM020086120.1, forward strand.
AGGGAAGCCCGGGGGCTGAAAGGAGACATTTTTTCATCATTTTTGATAGGGCTGGGAGGATTGATTTTTCTTCCTCCTAATCAGCTGCAACTCCATTTTTCCTTTTTTGAAAAAAGAAGGAAAAATGCAGTTCTTTGAATGCTATATGCATATACTATGTAACTTTCTATATACTCAATATATGGTTCGATTTTTTCTTTGGAAAAAAAATATATTCTAACCTTATGAATAATATTATATCGTATGAATATGAACCCTTAGATTAATAAACTGAAGAGATTTTTATCATAAACACAAGGAACTAATAAACCCAAGGGATTATAAACCCACATGAATAATATTAAACACAATGTATTACTATTATAAACACAAGGGGTATAAACCCTAAGGTAATTATTGTAAGCCCTAAAATAAACATTAAATGCTAATATTAATATTATAAACATTAATATTGACATTATAAACCCAAGATATTAATAAACCCAAGGGATTAATATTAAAAACCCAAGGGAATAAAATTAAACCCTAAGATTAATATTAAATCGTAGGAACATAAACCCTCAGATTAATAAACGAAAGGGATTAACATTATAAACCCAAGGGATTATAAACTGAAGGGATTAATATTAAACCCTAAAATTAATATTATAAACCATAGACTTAATATTAAACCCTATGAATATAAACCCTATGATTAATATTAGAAACCCTAGGATCAATATTGTAAACCTAAGGAATTAATAAAACCATTGGATTAATATTAAAAATAAGAGGGATTATAAACCCATGAGAATAACATTAAACCACGGGATTAATATTAAACCCTAGGAATATAAGCCATAAGATAAATATTATAGACCTTAAGGTTAAATTATAAACCTAGATATCAATACTATAAATCCAAGGAATTAATAAACCTAAGGGATTAATATTATAAACAGTTGAAAATAATTAATATTATTTTGTATTAATGGAGAAATGGTTACATTGTTGTAATGTATCTCCTCAAGTTAGGATTAGTTCCTAGGTTATAGGAGTTTGTTTACAACTTCTTATTCCTTTGTATGTATTTATTGGTGTACCATTTGATCATGTAATACAAAGAGTGTAAAGAGACTACTCTCCATTTTGTGTGCAGTCTCCAGGTGCAGTACTCACCTGAGAGTTGTCTTTCTATTCAATTCAGTTTTGATCATGGTATCAGAGCTCAGACCAGGTGAACCTGATTTCATTTAGAGCCCTAGTGCCTACAAAGCCCTTGAGGCTACAGAGCCTTCATGGCTATAGATCCTTCATTGCTGTGGTGCACACTAGAGCCTCAATGCTCACAAAGGAGTAGGTGGACTGTAGCAAACACCTCACTCACAGGAGGAACACAGCTCCTCGTAGGGTCTCAAATTTATTTTTCTGAGCACAAGGTGAGTCGGCACAGATTTTTAGGCGACAATCGTGCTGATTGGCGCTTGTCTTTGGGAAATCATCATGGTTTTTTGGGAAATACCCATGTCGATCGAGGTTTACTAGTTAAGATTTTCTTTATCGGCGCAGATTTTCTGCACAGAAGGGCACTGACTTCATTTGTTTGGTTCTGCACATGGGATTTGCCCGTTTGTGGCATATCTAAGTCGCAGACACAACAAATCTTCAGATTGATGGTGGATCTGAGTTGCAATCACAAATATAGTGCCGAATCGGTGGTAGATATGTGATTAGGTTCTGTTATGTATTGAGTTTTTTGTTAGCTTAGCTTATAATTATTCAATTAGTTAGAATTAATCAGAGGATCAGTAATCCGATCATTCCAGTATGAATAAATTTACAGAAACATATCTAAACAAGTTTAGAAAACTTGATGGGTCTAATTATACCAATTGTAAATTCAGGCTACAAACACTTCTTGAGGGAGCGAATGCATGGTCGATTGTTAGCGGTAATGAGCAGAAACCAAATACTATAACAAGGACAACCACACTTATACAAGATTGGTATAAAAGGGAGTACAAGGAAAAAGTATTACTGAAGATGTCTGTTAAATACAATATTATCCCACACATCAGAGATGGAAAATCTTCCACTGAGATCTGGACGACGCTCAAGAACTTATACCAGACAAAAAACACAAATCTCATCTTATCACTCAAGGGAAATTTGTTTTCAATGATGATGGAGGAGAATGAATCCGATGTTGGATTCATTACAAGGGTTAAGGACCTGAAGGACAGATTGGGTGACATCATGGAGAAGGTGCGTGATTTCGATCTAGTCATAATCACGTTGAACAAAATGAAGGATGAATATCAGATGTTCATCATAGGCTTAGCAACACTAGATAAAGCCCCTGCAATTGAATAACTGACAGGAATTTTATTACAAGAAGAAGAGTGGTAAAATAATTTGAGACCTTGGAGTGCCGATATTGCACTGATGGCGAAGAAAAATCCGTACAAAGGGAAACAACCACAACCACAATAGAAAGGCGGGAGCACTTTTCAAAAGAGACCATTTAGAGGTATGTATGCAAATATTTTTTCTGGAATTAAATGTTTTTACTATGGGAAAAATGGTCATCAAGCTAAGTTATGCTTTAAGAAGAAGATAGATGAGGCCATGAATAAGAAGAGTAAGCATACAGGATATTTTGCTGATGAAGGTCACAGTCATGATCTTTGAATTTTTGTAGCTGATTGTGATCTTTCAGCTTCTGAGGAGGATGAGGATGACATATGGTATGTTGATTCTGGCACATCCTCACATATGACAAGTAAGAGAAATTGGTTTGAGTTTTTTGAAGAAACCTCTTGCAGATCTAAAATTTATCTAGGAGACGACAGAGGTTATGAGATCAAAGGGTACAGTGATATTCCGGTAATATTGCCTAGCGGTAACATCAGACATATTAAGAATGTGATGTATGTGCCCGTGATTAATAAGAACTTAATCTCTGTATCAATGACAACTGATCAGGACCTGCACGTTGAATTCTTCAAGACATATTTTGTCATAAAGGACAACAAGATTGAACCAGTTGCATCAGGAGTGCGTGTGGGGAGCTTGTACATATTGAATGTCAAGAGCATGCCACATCAAGCTCTGGTTTCAACAAGACTGATAGCCGAAAATCTCTGGCACCAGAGATTCGGTCACCTTAACTTACAAGACCTCATGCTACTTCAAATAAAAGGTATGGTCGATGGAATCCCTACTCTTCATAGTGTTTAGTTAGATTGTGATGGATGTGCATTAGGAAAAATGCAACATAAGACAAGTGTGAATTTATAACACCCATATTGGGCTACGTCTCTGGGTCCAACTTCCAATGGTGACCACCTTATTAAAATTCTCAAGTGATCATTAAATCAAAATAAAAGCTTCAACTTGCAGAAATAACACTCCCATGTTCTCCAAAATGCTCAAAAACCCTTGTCTAGGCTCTTGTTGCACTAAAAAAGGCTCAAAATTGAGCAAAATATGCCCTTTGACCAAATTATCTACTAAACTACTCTACAATATCTCTCAGCCATGTTAATTGTTCAAAAAAATGGGCCTTTGGCCCAACATTGGTGCATTGTATTGGGAAGATGAAGGTCCCAGGTTCGATCCGGTGGAGTTAGTAGTATTGGCGGATTCATTGGATATATATTAATATTATTTATTTATTGGTCATTAGACTGCACCCCGTGATGCATGTCGGTAGTTCTATGGTAACAACATGGCCATGGGCATGGGTAGTATGTCATGCGCCCCAACCCGCTCTTTCCATCATTGGTCTCCTACTATATCACATAACCGTGGGTCGTGGGTCAGAGGCCATGTGCCCACCCTTCACTTCTATGTCGGTCGTATCACATAATGGAATCAGGGATCAAGGCCTCACCTGACGTCCTTGCCTCTGTTGCATTTTGGTCATATAAAGGCCCATAAAACCATGGCTAGGACAGTCAGGCGTGCTCTCCAACCAATCCCTCTCCACCAACCACCAATTCAATAAACTATAAACACGACGTGTCGACTATGTTATTTAATTCTCGTGTTTGATGTAACAATAGTGCATTTTCTTCATTAGCAGGAGATCGAGTGATTGATTCCATCCGAGGCTGATTAGTCCATTGAACCAAAATTTGGCCTCATCCAAAGTTCCATGTAGCACCTTGGGATTGGGCCACGTGTCACTGTGATTCACCCACCTACGATACCTTCTACCCAATAATTTTGCACCACGTTCCCTCACATGATTGAACCACATGTTTGCTACTAATTGGCCTAGCCCAGATGAGTCCATATTTCCATTCCATATCTGTATGTTGTTTTAATATCCCCAAATAGCTGGGACTGCTCAACAATGCATGCAAGAATAACACAGTTTTCAGAAGTATGTGCACTGAAATGAGTTTGCAGACCTTGGATCCCTTAGATCTGGATATCTAGTATCTAAATCCAAAAGGGAGCAAAAAAAAATCAAACTAGGTGGTTTAAATAGATCTCCCACACCTAATATGGCTGGAAACACCCAAGAATGGGGCTGCAACAATATGCAACAATACTGAAGGAAAATAACGCACTTTTACAGAGAAATATCAGGAGGCCAATAAGAAGGTTGTACATTCATATATACATCAGTAAATCAGATCCACAATGAGGCCCATACAATGTATAACAAGAAACTGAAGACAAGAATGGAAGAAATCCCTCAAAAAGAGGTGTTGCAGCAAATGTATTGACTGCAAAAGGCTTGACAGCATTATTTTATAGAGCAAACTATAGTAGTAGATTACAACTTAGATCTAGGACAAGATAATGCATGAACAGTCAGATCTATGACAGATCCATACATTATAATGTATCTATTTTACATACCCCTTGAGGTTTTCAGCAATACATGAAGCACATGGAGTAGATCTGAGATTTTATGCAGCAGATTTGCAGATCTATTCAGAATTTCTGAAGCATATACAGGAGTATTTAGAACAGATCTGAATATGACATGGATAAGAACAGAAATCCATGGATCACCATAGTGAAGGGTAGATCCCCAACACTGGAGATCACTCCTCAATAGTTGCCAAAACAATCTGCAACTTCCCTCCTTGCAGATAATGCAGTTCTGGAAGATAAACTGCACTGTAGACTTGAAGAACAGTTTGGTCTGATGCCAAGATGTAGATCTGAAGCTCCAAAGGTCCAAAACTCTCTTGCCAATGGGGAAGAATAATTTCCCACTGAAAATAAGTGCTATAATGGTCTAGATCTGAGTAGATCTAGCCTCCACTTGCTGCAACTTACAAGGACAACAAAATCCTCAACAGGATCTGAGCTGTAGGTGTAAGATGAAGCTTGGCCAAATTCCTGATAGTGAACAAGATCAAAAAAAATCTCCCAAGATATAATCAATGGGAAGAGGTGGGATTCCCAATCAAGAACACCCAATTCTCTGCTAAACAGCCAAGAGAAAGATATATGTCTAAATAAAAAATATATTCAGAAAATATGATAAACATCAACAACCCCTCTCTTGGTGCCATCCTCTTCCTTTTATAAGATAGAAGTCTTGCCAAACCCTAAACCATCTCAATGATTTAGCTCCTTTCACATGTGTCCCCTCCAACTAAGACTATGTTGTGCATTAAGAATGTTCCTTGCATCTAGACAGTGTTGCTGATTTGGTCTTGTTGACCCAGTCAAGTGTCTCATTCCCTTTCACACATAAGGGTGTTTTATTAAGTTAGCCCAGATTTAACCTTGTTCACATGGGGCATTGATTTATTTAATTTTTCTTAGGAGTTTTCTTGATCCTCCTTTACAATTTTATTTATGAAACAGAAAACAAAACAAAATTGAATATTCACATTAGCTTGGGCTAATTGGGAATATTATAGTCCTCCCCTCCAAAATGTTGCTTGTCCTCAAGCAACTGATAGGGTGAGTGTTGCAACTCCTTTCCTCCTCCTTTGATGACACCATCAAGAAATAAGCCTCCTCCATGAACTGAGTTTTCATCAAACCAATCCTCCATGAAATGTTTCTCCAATGTTCTTATGAGATGCAAAAATTCCATCCCACAAAGAGTCAAAAACTCAAATGAAACATATATGGCTGAACCAATACTCTCCCTAAAACATGTAGCATATGGCACATAAAGAGTCTCCATTCCATGTGGTACATACATGGACCCCATCCTCATTCCATACATCCCCATGAAAATGACAAGTACATCATCTATGTATGGAATAAAAACAATGTAAATACAAACATAAATATGAGCATGATGAGGTGGGTCATAGTCCCACATATGGTACCAGCACAGTGCATCTCCTGCCTACATCAGATCAAGGTTTGGTAAGTGGTTTCTCCACCACTTACTTGCTGCTCCATCCATCTCATAGTTGCTGAAAGTGAGATGTATGTTTGGTGCCTTAGGGAAGCACCCATCATGAAAGAAAATCTTCCTTTGCACAACAAGGGAGTGGCCAAATTCAGAAACTTTAGTGGCCCACTATTTTCCATGAGATTTAAATGATACATTACTCTTTTGAAGAGTCATGACCTATATAAGAATGGTAAAAGAACATGTACAATCAGAAAATAAAACTTGTTTTACATGATCATATCATTTACCAACAATGTCTCTCATACATATGGAATTGTGCATGAATCTCTCTCCTCTTTCAAAAGAAGGAAGAGATGGCTGAAATGACTCTTGCATAGAGTCCCTTAGCTGCCCCAACTCCACATACTTGATGCATTCTTGAAAATTCTGATGTAGCTCTTTTCCAAAACCTTCCCATTCAAAGCATCTCATGGTAGTATTATAGACCTCCATAGATTAGGTATGGCTGAAACAGAACTCTTTGTGAGCCCTTTGTAGCATCCTCTCCTTGAGCTTGGAGGCTTTAGGTAAGAATACCCTATCATGATGATGGATGACTCCTTCATGAACTAGATATCCCTCTTCTTGCTGCTAGTCATCAAGCATCATACAAGTGTGAAGATTTTTGGAATGAGCCACCAATAGCTGGGATTTCCAAGATAGATCTACACTCCCCAACAATGACAGCATTGATGATGCATCTACAGGAATGTATGTCATGTTGCTAATATCTTCCTTGACATCTCCTGTGTCAAAGGTGTATGTTGGAAGGAAATACCTTCCATTCTTCTCCTCCAACAACACAAAATCAGAAACGAAGGTGGGAAATGATGATGAGGGAAGAAAATCTCCCTCCTGCTTGAGCTTTCCCAAGCCTTCCAGTGTTGTATATCTACCTTCTAATGCTCCCATCCCTCCTGGATCTGAACTTGGAGCATCATGTTGTGAGAGATATCCCACAAAAAACTGAATTAGGTGGCCTCCCAGGTGGTTTTCCACTAGATAGATGGGTCCCATGTATAAATCTCATAAACATAAGAGATGGGACTGTAAGGTCCTTGCTTCCACTGTGAAAATGCATCTTTGTTCTTTGTGTGGAAGTGTTAGGTGAGGGGTAGGTGTGCATGCCTTTAATCATTTGGACTTCACCACTTTTCTTGTCCACCCATTCCATTTGTAAGGCCTCCCAATCAGTGGTGACTTTTCCTAATGTAATCAACCACTGAACACCCAAAATAACATTGGTGTCTGGTATGTCAACCATAAAGAAGTGATCAACCAAAGTGTATGTACCCATGGTGACTGAAAGTGATGGGACATAATGCATGCACTACATATTTCTATCTCTGGGGACCAAGACAGAGAATCTGTCAAAGGTATCAGTGGGTATTTCCCTCCTCTACACAAGATGGGCATCAATGAAATTGTGAGTTGCCCCACTATCTGTTGTAAAACCAGCTCCAAAAAAATATAAGAAAAGAGATATCAACGCCTTAGAAATAAGCCACTTCGAAGGCGCAACCTCCAATACATTACATGAATGAACAATTCTTGGATTGATACAAGTTACAAAACCTCCTTCCCATATATAGGAGTCCAAGGGGCCACAATGAAATCCTAGTGGGGCCACAATGTAATCCTAGCCGACCTAACAATAATAATTTAAGGGCACAATCATAACAATATGGGGGTTACAGGGGTACAATAATAATAATAAGGGGGTTACACTAACAATAATAAGGGACTATACTAGTAATATAGGGGCCTAACATGCCCCTATCCTTCAAAAAAGTGTTGTCCTCAACACTTGAGTAGCCCTGGGTGCTTCTGTATAAAATTCTCATCCTCCCATGTAGAATCTTCAGTGGGTAATTTCTTCCATTTGATGAGATACTCTGAAATTGATCGATTTCGTAGCTGTCGAGTTCTTGTTTCCGTGACCGCTTCAGGTTCCAATATGATTTTTCCTTCCACATCAAGTTCGAGCAATATTGTTTGAACTGGAAGATTTTCACCTATAACCTTCTTTAAGCATGAAACATGGAAAATTGGATGCACTCGTGAAGAAGCAGGAAGCTCCAATTTGTATGCCATAGTACCAATATTTTGCAACACCTCGTAAGGACCATAGTACTTTGGCGATAATTTATTATCCTTCTTAGCTTGCTTGAGGGACATTTGTTTGTATGGTTGTAGCCGTAAAAATACCCAATCTCCTACATCAAAACTTCTCTCGCTGCGATGTTGATTTGCTTGTTGTTTCATTCGATTTTGTGCCAAATTCAGGTTATCCTTTAAAAGTTGGAGAACTTCTTGCTGATGCTCGATGTGATCTTCCACTGCTTGAACCTTCGAATTTTCCCTTAAAGATGATGTGATCGATGGTGGATGATATCCATAAAGTGCCATAAATTGGGTCATTTTTGCTGCAGTATGGAAGGAAGTGTTATACCACCATTCAACGAGAGGTAACCACTTGACCCATTGTGTTTGTTTATCAGATACAAAACAACGAAGATATCCTTCCAAACATTTATTTACTATCTCAGTTTGACCATCGGATTAAGGATGATAAGATGAGCTATGAGCTAATTGAGTACCCAAACAAGAAAATAACTCCGTCCAAAAATTTCCAGTAAAAATGGGATCTCTATCGCTCACAATAACCTTTGGGTTTCCATGTAGCTTTTGAATTGTTTTCATAAATGTAGTAGCAAGTGTACTAGCTTTAAATGGATGAGATAATGCACAAAAGTGTGCATACTTGGTAAGTCTATCAATTACCACCATGATGACACTCTTTCCTTCGGACTTAGGTAAACCTGTGATAAAATCCATTGAAATCTCCTCCCAATGATGACTTGGAATGGATCAAGGTTGTAGAAGGCCCGAGGTCTTAATTGTCTCCAATTTATTCTGCTGGAAAACCAAACATTCCGCCACAAAATTTTGAATATCAGATTTAAGTCCATCCCAAAAAAAATATTTCTTCACCCTGTGGTAAGTTTTTAAAAATCCTGAGTGTCCTCCTAAAGGAGAAGTGTGCAATTCCAAAAGAATCTTTTGTTTTAGTTGGGAATTCTTACAAATATATAAGCGATCTTTGTACCATAAGGAATAACTTTTCCAACTAAATGTATCAGATGTACTAGGATCTTGCAGCAACTTTTGAATGATTGTCCACACTTCTTCATCCTTCTTCCATTCATCCCTTTCTTTGGTTATCCAATCTGGTTGGATAATAGAAATGGCACAAAGAAATTCCTCCACCTCTTCATTATTTCTTGAGAGTGCATCTGCAACAACATTTAGCTTCCCTTTTTTGTAGATTATTTCAAAGTCATAACCCAACATCTTTGTCACCCATTTTTGTTGCTCTTCTAAAGATAGTCTTTGTTCCAAAAAGTGTTTAAGACTATTATGATCATTTTTTACCTTGAAGTGTCTTCCCATTAGGTAAGGTCACCATTTCTTTAGTGAATGCAGTATTTCTAACATTTCCTTCTCATAAATAGCTTTATGTAAATACTTTCCTTTGTTTGGATGACTTTCAAAAGCAATGGGTCTTCCTTCTTGCATTAAAACAACACCAATTCCATTTCCTGAGGCATCACATTCCAAAATAAAGGTTTTTGTGAAGTATGGCGTAGCTAAGACCGGTGCTAGGCACATTGCCTCTTTAAGATGTTCAAAAGCCTTAGTTGCTTCAGCAGTCCATGAAAATGCATCTTTCTTCAATAATGTTGTTAGAGGTGCTGCTATCTCCCATAATTCTTAACAAACTTGCGATAATACCCTGTTAACCTGAGAAATCCTCGCAACTGCTTTATGGTTGTGGGGACTTTCCATTCCTTAATGGCTTTAATTTTGTTAGGGTCTACCATAACACCCTCGTGAGATACAATATGACCCAGATATTCCACCTCTTGTACATCAAAGAAACATTTGGATGCCTTTGCATATAATTGTTTCTCCTGAAATAGTTTGAGCACCCTGTCAACATGCTGAACATGATCCTTCCAAGACCTGCTATAGATTAGTATATCATCAAAAAATACTAGCACAATTTTTCTAAGGAAGGGTTTGAAAATGGAATTCATCAACACTTGAAATGTAGAAGGTGCATTGGTAAGGCCAAAAGGCGTGACCAAAAATTCATAATGACCCTCATGAGTTCGAAATTTTGTTTTTGGGATATCTTTAGTCTTCATTCTAATTTGATGATATCTTGAACGAAGATCCAACTTGGTAAAATAAATTGCTCCATGTAATTCATCCAATAATTCATCAATCACAGGAATGGGGAATTTATCTTTAATGGTGAGCTTATTGAGCTCCCTATAATCTGGACACATGCGCCATGATCCATCCTTCTTGTGTACCAATACTACAGGAGCAGAGAAAGAACTTTGACTAGGTTGAATTATACCAGCCTCTAACATTTCTACATCATACGTTCAATTTCGCTCTTTTGGACATAAGGATATTTATAAAGCTTGATGTTTGGAGGAACACTTCCTGGAATCAAATTAATAGCATGATCATGATCACGAATAGGTGGGATTCCTTTGGGAGTTTCAAACACCCTGGAATGATTGTCCAAGATTTTTTGGAGATCTACAGAAATAGGTGATTTTGATGTTGGAACTTCTAGTGAGCATAATTGTGCAATTACGCCTCATTGTTCTTTCTTTAGAATCTTTTTCATGAAATTAGAGCTTATTATCTTTCCCGGCTTCCCTGCAATACCCCATAATTCGACTTACTTTCCTTCTGAAAAAAATTTCAAGAAAAGTTCTTGAAAATTAAAAGCTACCATCCCCAAAGATTGTAACCATTATACTCCTAGTACAACATCAACACCTCCCGTAGGAATGGAAAGCATTGGACTATTCAATACATATCCCCCCATGGTTAGCTTGATATTATGGAATTTTCCAGAGAAATTTATAGTTCCTCCATTTGCAACCATCACTTGACATTCTGGTGCTGGGTATAGGAAACAATTTAATTCCTTGGCTACTTTACAATGAATAAAATTATGGGTGCTACCTGAATCAATCAACACTATTACCTTTTTCTTCTTGATATGTCCTTCTATCTTGAGAGTTTGAGGAGTGGTAATTCCTGCCAATGCATTACACGATATGGTCGGACTCATTTCTTCATCTTCTAGGGTTGGTTCCTGGTGTATATCCTCTTCTTGTTCATTTTCTTCTTCCTCTTCACAATCTATGCAAAATAATTTCTTCTCAGCACACTTATTACCTTTAGTGTATTTGCTATCACAAATGTAGCAAAGCCCTTTTGCTCTTTTTTCTTCCAATTGTTGTGGTGTCAACCTTGTAGGTTGTGGAAATTTAGGAGTAGAAACACTTCCATCTTTATAGAAGTGAGTGGTAGGATTCCTTGTAGCCATAATTTTACATTCAATTTTTCTTGCCAACCTGAATGCCTTATCCAATGAATCAAGTTCCAAAACGCGAACTTCATGTTGGATATTATCCTTTAAAGTACCTATGAAGAGATCAATCTCGTGTTCCTCTAAAATATCAGTTACCCTTATATTCAATTTTTGGAAGTCCTCAATGTGCTCCCCCACTGAACACTTTTGCTTGAGATTTATCAATTGGCTAAAGAAAGTGTTGCTCTTTGTATCCTCATAATGTGCTATCATTTCCTCCGTAAAAATTGACCAAGTGACAATTTTTTTATGGGAGCAAAGCCATCGATACCATACAAATATATTTTGTTCTAAAATGTAAAGTTGCGATGCGTACCTTTGTGTGTTTTGCACATTATTGAGATCAAAATATTGCTCCATCTCGTAGTATCCATGTTACTGGGATCCTTTCCATCAAACTTCCTCATATACATTTTTGGAATATGATGGTTCTTCCCTCCAACATTAGAGTTTATGAAATCACGATTAACATTTATTTTGTTCTCATCATGAGTTTCCTCTACTATCTTTTCACCATTAGGAAACATTTCTTGTATCAACTTTGTCAAACCTTCCATGTCTGCTTTTAGATCATTCTTCATGTTTTCCATATTAGCTTCCATGTCATCCATCTTAGATTCCATGCTAGCTTCCATGCCATCTATCTTAGATTCCACGCCTTTCTTCAAACCATCCATCTTAGTTTCCACACCTTTCTTCAAAACTTCCATGTCATTTTTTGTTGCTCTTTGCGAGAGCGAAATTTGTTGCACTTGCTCTTGTAATTTTGATATGTCATGTTGCCATTCTTCATCTTCATGAGTCATAGTAGAGCCTTATAAAGGCTTAATGGGTGTTGAATTCTTTTTAGGGGGCCATTTTAGAAACCAATACTGATATCTATTCTACAATATGCCCTTGGAATCAATTCAACTTGATTCTTCAAACAAGACTTATGCAATTCGGAAAAAAAATACACACCTTTTACTTGCTTTTGCAGAGCTCTATATTGAAATTGAATTATCTCTATAATTGAAGATCCTCAATATCTGAAATTTGGCCCCGTAGTAGTCCTTTGAAGCTTCTTTCAAATTCCACAGTGTCCGACTTGATTTGGATTCTTCAAGTCAAATTTATTTCCAATGTCCCACAATGACCTAATTATGGATGTGGTTCGATGAGAGCGAACTTGTACGACTTGCCATGTGTCACTATTTTCTCCTTTGGTTCTGAAATTTATAAACAGGAAACTACAATCACGTACTTCCAGCTGAGTTTTACAGAATTCCAATCCGATGCTCGAGAGAGAGTTATGAAGATTTTCCCATGATCACCTCTTTGAGATAAAATTAGGGAGCCTGAAAAAATACCTAACTTCCACAAATCATATCTCCGAAAAATATTTCAAACCAAGCTCTAACATTTATGCGATGATGTTCCTCAGGGATCTCGGCTTCGCGCTTTAACAATTTCCGCTTCGAACCTTCGTAGAAAAAATGTTATAGCGGAAATGCCGCGATGACCTGTTTAAGTGAAATTCGAGAGCACGCAAAAAGCCCCTACATTCCACGGATCATATATCCGAAAAATATTGCAAACAAAGCTCTGAAATGTTGCGACGATGTTCCTCGAGATTTCGAATCGCACCCTAAAAATTTTCAGCTTTACGAACCTTTGTAGAAAAAAAGTTATAGCGAAAATTCCACAATGACCTGTTTGGAGCAGTGAAACCCTAGAATCCAAAGCTCTGATACCAAATGTTGTGAAACTAGCTCCAAAAAATAGAAGAATAGATATATCAATGCCTTAGAAATAAGCCATTTCAAGGGGGCAACCTCTAATACATTACATGAATGAACAATTCTTGGATTGATACAAATTACAAAACCTCCTTTCTATATATAGGAGTCCATGGGGCCACAATGTAATCCTAGCTGACCTAACAATAATAATTTAAGGGCACAATAATAACAATATGGGGGCTACAGGGGTACAATAATAACAATAATGGGGTTACACGAACAACAATAAGGGACTATACTAGTAATATAGGGGCCTAACACTATCAATAAGAACAGAAACGTTCTGATTTAAAATGGAGCCTTGAACCCTCAAGGTCAAATATTTTGGTACCCCTCTCAAAGAGGCAAGAGCCCCTCCAATAGGAGAAAATTCTCCCTCGCCATCTCCTGATGAAGTGGGCTCACCTTCTGCCATGTCAGCGTTGTGACCTCTCCTTGGATCCTCTTCTTCTTCTTCCTCCTCAACATCAGAGAAGACCTAAATATAATGTGCTTTCCTAGCAGCACATCTATGTCCAGGTGCCCATGGTTCTTGGCAAGTGAAACATAGCTTCTTCTTCCTCAGATCTCTTTAGACTTCTATGTCAAGAGGCTTTTTAAATGTGCTCTCCTCTGAAGGAGCAGCTTTCTCTCCCTTTCCCTTGGATGGAAAAGAGGGCTTGTGCTGAAATTTTTCCTTTGCTTTTGGCAAGGCATCTTGAAGATCTCTAGCCCTCTCAATGGAATCATGCAGGGTAGTGGGCTTGGTAGAATTTACCAACCCATGAAGAGGCTCATCTAAGCCATCTATGAGCATATACACCCTCTTTGCTGCAGATAAATCAGGAACCAAGACAGATAATCTTAGAAACTCAGAAATGTAAGATTTCGTGTTACCTGATTGCTTCAACTTGGCAAGGCTTATTAAAGGCGCTTTTGGATCCCTTCTATCAAACCTCTCCACCAATATTCTAGTGAACTCTGAATAAGTTGTCACATTAGAATGACCCATTGTAGACAACCCATGGAACCACTAGTTGTGTGCTTCACCTTCAAAGTGCAATGCTACAATCTTGATGGCCTCCACTTCTGGAACCTTGTTCAACTGGAAGTAGATATCAAGCTTTTCTACCCATGATTTGGAAGAACAATCTACCCAGAAAGCTCTGGCATGTCTCATAACTAGAATGATCAACCAAATGAACCAGCCACAAGTTCCATAGTGTTCTACAATGCCTACCTTTCATCAAATTGTTCTTCCAAATCATGGGTAGAAAAGCTTGATATCTACTTCGATTGAACAAGGTTCTAGAAGTGGAGGCCATCAAGATTGTAGCGCCGCACTTTGAAGGTGAAGCACACAACTAGTGGTTCCATGGGTTGTCTACATTGGGTCATTCTAATGTGACCACTTATTCAGAGTTCACTAGAATATTGGTGGAGAGGTTTGATAGAAGGGATCCAAAGGGATAGAAAGGTAGGCATTGTAGAACACTATGGAACTTGTGGTCGGTTCATCTGGTTGATCATTCTAGTGATGAGACATGCCGAGCTTTCTCCAAGATGAAATATCTAAGGAGATTCTTTGATTCTGTCCAATCTCATCTCTTTTATCTCTCTAGCAAGATCCTGCATGGATCTCCAAAGGATCTTTGCAAAGTCCTTTCCTTCTTCATCACTTCTAGATTCAGGGGCTTTTCCCTTGTCTTGATCATGATTTGTGTAATCAAAATTTTTCTTCTGTCTTCTCTTCAGATAACTCTTCTCTCTATCAGTGAGAGGCCCTTCTTCTTCTGATGACATATTGGCTTCTTAGCAAAGCACAGGCTGAGCCAAGAAAGCCGCTTTCGATACCACTGTAACATCCCCAAATAGGGACTTCTCAACAATGCATGCAAGAATAACGCAGTTTTCAGAAGTATGTGCATTGAAATGATTTTGCAGCCCTTGGATCCCTTAGATCTGGAGATCTAGTGTCTAAATCCAAAAGGGGAGCAAAAAAAAATCAAAGTAGGTGGGTTAAACAGATCTCCCACACCTAGTATGGTTGGAAACACCCAAGAATGGGGCTGCAGCAATATGCAACAATACTGCAAGAAAATAACATAGTTTTACAGAGCAATAGAAGGAGGCCAATAAGAAGGTTGTACATTCATATACACATCAGTAAATCATATCCACAATGAGGCCCATACAATGTATAACAAGAAACTGAAGACAAGAAGGGAAGAAATCCCTCAAAAAGAGGTGTTGCAACATATGTATTGGCTGCAAAAGGCTTGACAACGTTATTTTATAGAGCAAAAATGCAGCGATGAGATTACAACTTAGATCTAGGACAAGATAATGCATGAACAATCAGATCTATGACATATCCATACACTATAATGTCTCTATTTTACATACCCCCCTTGGGGTTTTCAGCAATACATGAAGCACATGGAGTAGAACTGAGATTATATGCAACAGATTTGCAGATCTATTCAGAATTTCTGAAGCATATACATGAGTATTCAGATCAGATCTAAATATGACATGGATAAGAACAGAAATCCATGGATCACCACAGTGAAGGGAAGATCCCCAACACTAGAGACCACTCCTCAATAGTTGCCAAAACACCTTGTAGATAACACAGTTTTGGAAGATAAACTGTGTTGTAGACTTGAAGAATAGTTTTTCATGATGCCAAGATGTATACTTGAAGCTCCAAAGGTCCAGAACTCTCTTACCAATGGGGAAGAAGACTTTCCCACTGAAAAAAAGTGCTAGAATGGTCTAGATCTGAGTAGATCTAGCCTCCACTTGCTGTAGATCACAAGTACAACCAAATCCTCAATAGGATCTGAGATGTAGGTGTAAGATGAAGCTTGGCCAAATGCCTGATAGTGGACAATATCAACAAAACTCTCCCAAGAGCTACTCAATAGGAAGAGGTGGGAATCCCCAACATGAACACCCAATTCTTTGCTAAGCAGCCAAGAGAATGATATATGTCTAAATAGAAAATATATTTAGAAAATATGATAAACATAAACAACCCCTCTCTTGGTGCCATCCTCTTCCTTTTATAAGATAGAAGTCTTGCCAAACCCTAAACCATTGCAATGATTTAGCTCCTTTCACATGTGCCACCTCCAACTAAAGACTGCGTACGTGCATTAAGAAGGTTCATTGCATCTAGACAGCAGCTATTGATTTGGTCCTGTTGACCCAGTCAAGTGTCTCAATCCCTTTCACACATAAGGGTGTTTTATTAAGTTAGGCCAAATTTAACCTTGTTCACATGTGGCATTGAATTATTTAGTGTTTTTAGGAGTTTTCTTGATCCTCCTTTACAATTTTATTTATGAAACAGAAAACAAAAACAAAATTGAATATTCCCATTAGCTTGGGCTAATTGGGAATATTACAAACTACACATGGAAGTACATATACCTACACAGTCAAAATGTAACTTTGAGTTTTTTTTATGTTTTCCCAAAACTTCAAAACATGATAACTTTCTCATACGGTGTCAAATTGATGTGATTCATGCATTGTTGGAACTAGTGCAACGAGCACTACGTCTTGGCGCTAGTTTTAGTAGAATTTAAATATTTTGATTTTTGTGTCTTTTTCGAATCCCCTAGATCACTCCTACCCATTGGAAGCTTTTGGAGCACCAAAACTCTATTTTTACTCAAAAAGTAAGTGAGGGTACAACTCCCTCACTTTCATGATCTCCATCAACCTTTCTTTACTTGGATTAGTACCTTTGAGCCCCACATGAAGATACTCCACATTGTCTCTGCCGCAAGTCCTTATTCTTTTGTCAAGAATAATGTCTTCTTGCAACTCATTCAAGTATCTAGGAGAAAAATATTCTATAGATGGAATCTAAACATTCTCCTCTTGATTAACAATAATAGGAGGCTCATACAATCTCAAGTTTTCCATATTCACAACAAAGTAAATTTTCATATAAGTTGGCAAATATAATTGGAAAACATTTTACCAATATTTTCTAAAATATTGAAAGGTCCATATCTGATTATTTTGTGTTAGGTAAACTTGACTCGGGATAGAGTCAAAGTTGACTAGGGTAAATAGTAGTGGTTTTGGGGCACATGGTTTTGTGCACCCATGGTTTTGGCCCATGGTATTGCATGTAATGGAGCCTATAAGAGGCTGGGAATACTTCATTGTAATGGAGGCCTGGAGGTGAGCGGTGAAGGCTTACTTGGCTGGATTGGCCAGGGTTTTGGCCAATGGTTAATGAAATTTCATTAGGTTGGGTTTTCCTCTGGATTTGGGGTTTTCCTAGTTAAATATTTGTGTTAATGTTTATGATTTGTTGCTGGCCTCTTTATGTTTATTTCTCTCTCATTAAATTCTTTATATGTCCTGCGGTAAATGCGTAACAACTGGTATCAGAGCCAAAGGTTTTATTGGCCTGTAAATGGAGAAATTAATGGATTTGTATATGAAGAAGATAGATATAGTCAAATCTAGTGTGTAGCTACCACTGACAAAGAGTCACGATTGCCTTTGTGACCCACCGAAACAGTCATCTGAATATCGAGGTTACGGTATTCGTGATAGTGGACGAGAAGTGCTCACAAAGATCCCTACAAGATAGATTTTGCTGGGAGATTTCGGTGCTTGGACGCCGAGGAACCCTGCAAGAAGCCCCCGGTGCGATGGAGCGGTGGGCTTGTCGGAGAGTAACGGCTGGGTGTATTCTTCTCACCGGCTTTTCTTCTCGGGGGAGACTTCAACGATTCGTAACTTATTGAACTTCGTTCTTGAATCGTGGGACATTAAGGCGGTTCCACGGAGGTTCGATGAGACGTTCATCAAGGGTTCAAAGCGCGTCCGTATCACTAGCATCTTCAATGGCCACTGGAAAGAGACGCTCAATTACCGTGGTATTCACTCGCTCACAAATGCAGATTTCGAGAGATAGGCTCTAGTAATTTTTTTTGTTGGAGACAGACTTGTCGGACTTCATGATCATGAATTCCAATCTCCACGACGGGGGTTTACCGGAAACACGTCGGCAAGTTCGCTAGTGTGGGAGCACGAGAAGGAGGAATCGAAGAGACCACGTCTAGGAAGGACGAATGGACTAACATGGTCGGAGGAGGAGTGGAGGGGCTTCGGGAATGGAACCCCGGTTCATCGATCTCGATAAAGTAAGGCAGATTCTTTGGCAGCGCATCGGGGATCTCGACTCATCGGAAGTCGACGATGGCGTTCTCACGGAGATTATGCAACATGGGGTGACCATCGGAGGAAGCCCGGATGAAGAAGTTGTCCCTGTGCACCTCTTCAAAACATATGCGATCAAGTTTGTTGCCACTTCCAACTCCGTTTTCTTAATACCCCCTCAAAATCTAGTCCTTCAAAAAGAAGCGAGAAGAAGATTACCACCAGCCACAGATCTGAATGCGACGAGCCCAGTCTTTGGTGCACTTAAATCGGCCCCCGGCCACATGGAAATTATTCAGAGTTGCTCCGAAGTTGGAGAAGCTCAAGTCCCTTCTTAGTGAAAGGCCTTACAAAGAAGATGACATGGGTGCAGAAATGGAAACGAGGGGGCTTAGAGGGCGGCTTATACAGGGTGGGAGGATTTTGCTAGAGAAGATCCAAGCAAGCGAAGAGGAGTTGCGAGTAGGTCTAAAATGCCTAGCAGCCAGTAGAGATTGAAGGCTACTTTGGAGGATTGTGGATAGCAAGTTCATAGGTTTGTCTCCCTGGATGTCCTTATTCTCAACCGGGTTCGAGCATGATTGGCCTTTGAATGCCTTGAAAGTCTGCAGATATTCTCGCCCTATATTGGAGCAAGATGGATATTCCAGAAAAATTGCAATGCATTGCTTGGAAGTCTATGGGAACACACTTGTTGGGTCTCATGGAGGAGGGGCAACATGAAACGGGCCAAGTTTGGTGTTTGAATGAGAGGACATCATGAATGAATGTAGAAAATGAGAGGGGATACGAGCACGTGGATAAATTAATTGATGAACCATGTATATGAAGAGAATTCCTAGAGCACTGGCGGTTATAGAGGTTGGTGACCCATGTAATCCGGTAGATGGATTCTTTCTATATAGACATTGATTTCATATGTAAAAAGGCGATATAATGAAACAAAAAAAATTATTATTATAATGGGGTTAATTACATGTAAATGGGCATACCGTTTGTAAGACCTGGTATGGCATGCGTACCCGGGTAATCACCGGTAAAGTCTCGGGTTAGACCTAGGTGATAGGGGGGATGTCAAGTTTACAATTACCCCCGGGTAAAAATTTGAGGGGGGAAGAGCTAGAGTGAGCGGGGTTGTCTCACTTAGCGGGTTTGGTTGGATTTAGTCAATAATCCCCAAGTCAAGTTTAAGGGGGGAATTGTTAGGTAAACTTGACTCGAGATAGAGTCAAAGTTGACTAGGGTAAATAGTAGTGGTTTTGGGGCACATGGTTTTGTGCACCCATGGTTTTGGCCCATGGTATTGCATGTAATGGAGCCTATAAGAGGCTGGGAATACTTCATTGTAATGGAGGATTGGAGGTGAGCGGTGAAGGTTCACTTGGCCGGATTGGCCAGGGTTTTGGCCAATGGTTAGTGAAATTTCATTAGGTTGGGTTTTTCCCTGGATTTGGGGTTTTCCTGGTTAAATATTTGTGTTAATGTTTATGATTTTTTGTTGGCCTCTTTATGTTTATTTCTCTCTCATTAAATTCTTTATATTTCCTGCGGTAAAATCTTAACATTTTGAACTTTTTATCTGCACCTTGCAATATTTCCTTGTTAATGTATAACCAAACTTGATCTCCCACATGGAAATCATGATCAACTTGATGCTTATCATGCCTTTCTTTGTACTTGGCTTGGCTTTTCTCTAGTTGTTCTTATACACTTTGATGCACTAATTGGATTTTTTTCAATGAAATTCTTGGCTTTGTCCACATCACTATGTTAATCTATTGCAATATATTTTCTAAATATAAATTCCAAAGGGGACTTTGGAAAATAACCCAATCAAGCTTCAAATGAATATACTTGTGTAGATGAATTCTTGGCACGATTATAGGCATGATGTATGTAATCTAAATGGTGATCCAAAATTTTAGGATTCTTACCACAATAACCTCAAGGATATGCACTATTATCCTGTTCACTACCTCTATCTGACCATCGGTTGTGGATGAAATGTTGTGCTCTTCTTTAACTTTGTGCTCATGATTTCCCATAAACTTGACCAAAACTTCCCGATAAATAGAAAATATCGATAAAAAACAGTAGAAGTGGGTGACCCAAACTGAACCCATACATTTTGGAAGAAATTTTTTTTAAATTTTTTTAACTGTTACATGTTTCTTACAACACATCAACACACACAATTTTCTAAATATATCCACTACAACATATAAATAATCATGCCCTTTTCTAGACATAGGTAGTATTCATACAAAATCCATAGAAACACTTTCTCAAGGATGATAAGGGATAACAAGTGGAGTGTACAAACCCAATTTCCTATTTCTTGGCTTCCTAGTAGCACACATAGAACATCCTCTTACATATCTTGACACAATTGTATTCATACGAGGCCAATAAAAATACCTCTGTGGTTGAGCAAATGTTTTTCCTACACCAAAGTGACCAAAAATAAGAGAAGTATGGGCTCCCCTTATGACATTAGCTCTTCACCCTATGGAATACACAACTTTCCAAGATGATACAACAAATTGTTCAGAACATGATAATCCAATTCTTCAACATGATTGCCTTAAATCAAAAGTTGTATAAACATATTTAAAAAACTTCATCTTGAGCATATTGTTTAATATAAATTTCATGCATGACAGAGTTATGCTTAAGAATGACAGACGCATTGACTATAGGCCTTAACAACATATATGCAACCTTTCTTATACCTGATGACCAAATGAATTATTGCCAAAATCCCATCCACCTGAAATGTCTATCTTGTTGTAGCTTGGTTTGCGATTGAAGATATTGAAAAGGTTGATGGTCAGTATGGATAATCATTTCTTTACCCATCAAATAATTCTTCCACTTCTTCACACTTTGTACCAAAGCATACAACTCTTTACCATAAGTTGAATAGTTAATTACTGCATTGGAAAAGGTATCAGAATGATAACATATCGGCTTACCATGTTGCATAAATATGGCTCCCATAGCATATTCTCTTGCACCAATTTGAATTTCAAATGGCTGCTTGAGATCTAGAAGTGTTAGAACTGGTGTTGTATTGATTTTATCTTTCAAAGAATTGAAGGCTCTCTGTTTATTGCCTCCCCACTGAAATGCCTACTTCACAATTATGAAAGCATGTAATGGTGTTGCAATAGATGAGGAGTTAGAGATAAACTTTCTCTAATATTGGGTTGCTCCCAAAAAGCTCCTAACTTCTATTACATTATTGGCTTTAGGCCAATTCACAATGAATTCAACTTTTGAGGGATCAATCTTAAATTCACCACCTCCTACAATATGACCTAAGTAAACCAAAGAGGTTTTCCCAAATTCACATTTAAACATATTCAAATACAACTTTTCCTTTTTCAAGACATCTAGAACTTTCTTTACATGCTTAACATGCTCTTCACAAGTCTTACTAAAGATAAAAATACAATATAAGTAGACTATGAAAAAATCATCAAGGAATGATCGCAATACATCATTTATAACTCTCATGAATGTGGCAGGTGCATTACAAATCCCAAATGGAATTACTAACCATTCAAACAATACTTGTTTTGTCTTAAAAGAATTTTTCCAAATATCATCTTCAACCATCATTATCTGATCATAATATCTTCTCAAGTATAACTTAGTAAAATAACCAACATCTTTTTATTGATATAGAAAATCATCAATGCAAGGAAGTGGACAACAATTCTTTACCATGATCTTGTTCAAAGCTCAGAAATCCACACACATGCACCATGTACCATATTTCTTTGGAACCAAAGCAATACGAGACCCACAAGGATATATACTAGGTCTAATGACCCGTTTTTCAAGAAACTCTCGTATTTGCTTCTTGATCTCTGCATTCTCCAAGACTGGCATTCTATACATGCCAATATTCAGAAGTAGTGCATCCTGTTGCAATTGTATCTCATGTTGGATTCCTCTATTTTGAGGTAACTCTTCAAGTTCCTGAAACATATTGTCATAAGTATTAACAAATTCAACCAATTCATGCTTGAGTTTAGAATCACATCCTGAGAAAACTTTAGATTCGATAGTATCTTTAGCTTTTACCATCAACAAAACAAAATCATTACTAGAATTCACAAGCCTTTTCATTTGTCCCGCACTAACACGAGATAAGTTCATATTCTTGTATGTGCTCTAACGATATATACCATTCCATATTTAAAAAGATGATACTTTTTCTCATGACGATAAAATATGGATGTCCGGTCATATAAATATGGAATCCCTAAGAAAATAACACAAAAGTCAAGTGGTACAACATGAAGCTCAACCTCATCTATAAAATTAGCAGTGATGGTGAATTTGAGTGTATATTTTGTTATCAGTTTCAATTTGGCATCATCACATACCTAACCCAAAGGATAAGGTTTTGCATGATGTGTTGTCTCTAAATTAAGTTTATTGACAATTTCTTTAGAAATAAGATTGACTTGAGATCCACTATAAAATAACGTATCAACCTTTGTATGCTTTAGAATGACCTTGATATGAAAAATATCACTTCTTTCTTTATCATTTTGAGACTCAGTATACTTACTAGAAAAAATAGTACTTGCATTAAAATACATTCCTTTAATCATTCCCATGGTTGTGATTTTAGTTTCATCACCAGAATCAAATCCTAGATATTGTTGAGTTGTAGAAACAACCTTTTGTTTCCCCTTGTTATTGAACTTCTTTGGTCTCAATTCTGGATGTAATTTCCAACAATGGTCTTACGACCAAGGCCATCTTTTGAATCATGTTTGCAAGTAATTTTTTCTCCCTCTTTCTTGATTGTAGCACTCTTCTTGCCTTTTTCTCCCTCTTTCTTTATTGTATCAAACTTCTTGCCTTTGCCTTTAGCTTTTCCTTTCCCTTTGTCTTCATAGTTAAATGATTTTTTGTTGGACTCTTAAGGAACATCCTTGCCTCTTGATCCTAATTAGTAGTATGAACACATACTTCATCTAGATTGGTGGGATTAAACATAAGTATAGTATGTCTCAAATAACTATGCAATCCACCTATATATTTAAGAAGAGTATCTTGTGAGGTCAAATCAACACCCAAGATTAAGGCTATATTTCTAAATTCTTGAGTGTAACTCTAGACACCCTATCCTTTAGCTTGTCTAAATTTTCCAATCCATTATTTCTTTTTTCATGTAAGCTAATGGATAAAATTTCTTCCTTAATGAAGCTATAAAAGCATTCCAAGAAGAGATAATTTTACCAATTTTCTTCAAATCTTCTTGAGTTATGGCCTCCCACCAAATAAGGCTTGCATCTCCCAAACAAAGAGAAGCAAGTTGGATATTTGTGATATTGTAATCAATATTTTAGTTCCTACAATAAACTTCAATTTGACGAAACTAATTATCCAACTTTTCAGCATTTAATTCTCCATCATATATTGGCAATTCAAACTTGACATAAAGCTTAACCAAATGAGATTTAACATGTCCTATTGGAGATGATGGAGGAGTTGGTCTATGTGAAGAAGGAGGTGAAGTAGGACATGAAGGAGGAGGAGGAGGATTGCTCTCATAACCACCATCACCTTTCGGTTAATTAGAACTTTCTCCTTACAACCATGTTGTTCTTTCATTATACAACACTTTCACCATTTCAGTCATATCAAAGAAATATTTTATGAAATCTATTTCATCCTCAAACATCAATTCTTATCCTTGTCCTTCTTCATGAACCAAGAATTGTGGAGTATGTGGTCTTCTTGAGAAAATTTGAGGGTTAGGGTCTTCAAGTGCTCCTCCTCTTCTCAATGTATACCTTGTAAGCATTCAAAAACCTTGTAAATTCTATCAGACATTCACAAAATCCATGCTCTAATACCAAATTTATTCAAAAATAAAAGTGGAAGTTTTATTGATCAATTTGTAGGTTATTTTATGTCCTTTTAGGAAACATATCAAAATTGCGAAAGTACACAAACATAAGTTAATTTGCAGAAATTTTACAGTAAAAAGAGGAAAAAAATGCAACATAAGACAATGCAAATTGATAACGGAGTTCACCCATCTTGGGCTACATCTTTGAGTCCAAATTCCAATGGTGACCACTTTATTAAGATGCTAAAATTCTCATTAAATCAAAATACAAGATTCAACTTGTAGAAATAACACTCCCATGCTATCCCGAATGCTCAAAAACCCCTGTCACAGGCTCTTGTTGCACTCAAAAAGGTTGAAAATTGAGAAAAATATGCCCTCTTGACCAAATTGTCTACTAAACTACTCTTAAATAGCTCTTGAACTTGTTAATTTTTAAATGAATTGGGCCTTTGTCCCAATGGTGGTGTGTTATATTCGGAACCCATATGTCCCCGGTTCGATCCGGCGGAGTGGGTTGTATTGGTGGGTTCGTTGCATATATATTAAATGCTTTTTTATGATTATTCATTCGTCCACACCCCATGATGCATGTAAATGGTTCTATGGTAACCATATGGACATGGGCCATGGGCATGGGCGGTGTTCCAGGCGCCCCAGCCCTACTGGTCTCCTGCTATATCACATAACCGTGGGTTGGAGGCCACCCACCCACCCTTCGCCTCTGCGTCAGTTCTATCACATAATGGAATCAAGGGTCAAGGCCTTACCCGATGCCCCCACCTTTGTTTGGTGCTTTTCATATAAAGGCCCATAAAAACAGGGTTGGGTCTGTCAGGCACGTTGGCTGGCCTAGCCCTCTCCACCAACCACCAATTCGGTAAACTATAAATACAACGTGTTGACTCTGTTTATTAAGTCTCATGTTTGATGTAACGATAGCGTGTTTGTTTCTTTCAAAAGAGGTCATGTGGTCGTTCTGCTGCAGGTTGGTCAGTGTGTTGAACCAAAATTTGGCCTCATCCAAAGTTCCATGCAGTGCTCTAGGATTGGGCCACCTGTCACTTTTTGATTGGCCCACCTACAATACCTTCTACCCATTAATTATGCACCACGTGCCCTCATGTGATTGGTCCATGAGTCTGTTATTAATTGGGCTAAGCTAAAATGTGATAACTTGCTCACACAGTGTCAGATTGACTTGATTCAAGCATTGTTGGAATTTGTGCGACGAGCACTACAAACTGGTGCTAGTTTCGATAAAATTCAAACACTTTGATTTATGAGCATTTTTTGAATCCCTAGATCAACGGGGAAACTAGAGACATAGGGTTTTCACCACCTCCACTAAACATTTCCAAAGATAAAACACTAATATGAAAACTAGAAGGTGGATAGGGAGATGGCCAGCTTAGAAAGATATCTGGCAAGGATGGAGGACAAAGTGAGTGCCTTGGGAAAACAAAGGAGTGTAGCGGAAAAACAAGAGAAAGGGTCTCCAAAGGGGTGCATTCACTACAAGGAGGGAGGGACATGGTGGTGTTGACATATCCCTAAGGATTTAGATGGAGTATACCTACACGCATCATGATATAAGGAGGAGTGGTAGCAGGTGAGGACAATACTTGTTGTCATGTTCCCATGTTGCTATTAGATCAGTTGTACTAGGAGGTACAAAAATCCTGTCCAAAAATGATTTCTTTGACATTTCTAGGTCTGAGGAAAGTAGGGGTGGAGCACACTAGATTTGGAGGTTGTCAAACATGTCATCAAAATAATCTACAACTTCCATGTACATTCGAGATGTGAGTGAATGATGCGAAGTAGAGGTTCAGGCAAGGGATGGGAAGAGAAACAAGGCTCAAGGCCCTTCAACAACCTATCCAATGCACCATAACTATTTCACTTTGAAACCCTACCCTTATCCACCATAAACACCTCTTAAGTATAAAGGTTAGCTTTAACAAAGGTGATATATATATATATATATATATATATAATTTTAAATATTTAGACATTTTAACTAGTATTTTTATCATTAAATTTTTTAATTTTAAAAATTAAAATAAATATTTAATATTAATTTATAAAGAAATTAAAAAAGTATTCATATAATTTATTAAAATTAAATTATGTAATATTTATACATAATATAGTGTCATGTAATAGTAACATTATCATATTTGGAGTCTTTAAATATTAGGTATGGGATTAATGTCAAGCATAGATGTATAACATTTAACATTTTAAAAAAATTAATTTGATGTCAATGTCAGCCATAATTAAAATATATATAACTAGCAGTTGCCCTTAAAGGTGCAAAGATACACCGAAGGAATAAAATATTTGAAAATATAATATTGTCAAAAATAGAGCCAACAATTTTACATACGAATATTTCCAAAACAATCATTTGCAATCTATGCAAATTTTCATTTATGTTATAAGCTTAAACCAAAAATTTTTCATGTTAGCTTAATTTTGGAAATGAAACATAAATTCTTCATGATAGCTTAATCTGGGAAACAAGTAAAGGTTGAACCCTATCTTTAATTTGGTTCTAAAACTCAACAACAGAAACACACTGGAGTCAATTGTTTCCAACAACACAACAAATTTCAATTAATTATGAAGAAAACAACAAAAGGATTAGTTGTAGGGTTTTTCTTGGGTTTTTTTTTCTAGAAACCATCCATTTTTGTTCCTATGAGGTGTTCCTCGAGAGACATATTGCTCAAGAACATAGCTCAAGATTTTACTGAGGTGTAAAATGGTTACCTGGTCTCACCAATTAAGTTCCATGAAATTCCCCATTAGTAATCCTACTATTGTTGTGTGCTGGTTGCCTTAACAATAGGTTTTGGATGACATTATTTCATTAAAGAGATCTCTATTTAATGTACCTGCCACAAGTTCTTTCATAGTGCATCACATTCTACATTTACATGTATGTGTAACTCAAACAATAAAGTGCCACATCTCCATCATGGAGTCTCATAGTTTTTATATACATATCAAACAGGTTGTGGTGCCATATGAATACTTTTATCAACAATGAGAAATGCAATCTTCTTGTCACCTACAAAATAAGATGTTATAATGGATTCCATTTTTCTTTCATTTTAAAGTAAGATAAATACAACATATATTTCTTGAAAAAGAGTTACATAATGGCACAAGGAGAGTGACAACACTCTAAATTCATGACTACAAGGAAACTCCAACCCCTAAAAAGCTAGAAATGTTTCTAGACATTGAAGCCAAAAACTAATGTTATATCTTCACAACTGGAAATCAACATTTGGCAGACATTTGGACACATCTGCACACTGTAAAAGATAAATAGATTAAACTTTTAAAAGGTAATTTTTCTTTGTTGGTTATGTCATACTCTTAATTTTGTATCCCTCTTTTTATTGAATAGAAGAATAAAAACCCACCAATGACCAAACACACCTCTCATATAATTATAGTCTAAAACCTAACATGATTCTCAAAACTACTAAGATTACAAAAAAAGGGAAAAAATGATAATTTTAATACAGAAGAGCATGAAATTTTTTTGAAGCAAAGTTCACACACGTTCATGATTTGAAGGAAAACATAAAACTCTTTTAAAAAGTCTTTAACTAGCAATTGCACCATCACCACATGTTGCAAAGGAAACGTCGTAAGATTCTTAAAGAGATCCATGACATTGTTTGGAGTGGACGTGAATATGCAAGAATCAACAAAAACCAATCGGTGCTGTGATAATTTAGTCATAAAAATATATCAAGCTTATAAAACTAAGCTAAGAAAATTTTAGGACTCCAGTCAGAAATGGGATTGCAAATTCCCCTTGCTCCTGCAAGATCAAATTTTCTACAAATCAACCATTTTGTGAAAAAGTCACCAAACCCATTTTTACTACTTTTCACACCAATTATCCATTATTTTCACTCTATAAAATTTCACCGTAGCACGCTCTGACAATAAAAGTAAAAAAGTATCGCATAGTTTATTTCTAGATGTTGGAAAATCAAGATGGATGAATATTATAGTTGATTTTCCTTAGCATGATAATTAATTGTGAACTATGTTGGTTTTTAATTAAGTTATTTTTCCAGTATGACAAAGTTAGGTGTTCTCTAGAATTAGTTTTCTAATAAAAATATTTGAAGACATTTGGCCTCCATTTTATCATCCCCTTGTCTTCAAGTTTAAATTTAGACTAATGTTTTAGGAAATTTACGAGTCTACAGAGTGAAGACATATGAAGGATCAATATAACAGTGGTAACTTCACACATACTCACCAATGCTAGCCATGGTTTTCTCCAACTTAAAAAGGTAGTCACGATTATTCCCACATGGGCCAAATTTTTTTGGTATTTGTCTGCATTGAAAATCAATGTATGAACAAGAATCTGTCCATTGTTTAAACAAGCATGTATGCTGAAATAAATGATCATAATATACCTTTCCATTTCTTCTTGTGGAGCTGGGCCTAGGTAGTACTTGTTTATGGAATTGTTTGGGGTGGATGTGAATATGCAAGAATCAACAAAAACCAATCAGTGTTGTGATCATTTAGTCATAAAAATATATCAAGGTCTTCATGACCTGTGACATTTACATTAACCTATAAATTTCACATATCAAAACATGGACATATGAAGGATGTATATAACAGTGGTAAATTCACATATACTCACCAATGCTAGCCATGGTTTTCTCCAACTTAAAAATATAGTCACGGTTATTCCCACATGGGTCAAAATCTTTTTCTATTCGTCCGCATTAAAAAATAGTGCCAATATCTCTAATGTCATGTTTAGAGAATGAGATCAACAACCCAAGCCTCAATGGTTCTAGGTTATTCCCACATGGGCCAACGAATTTTTCTATTTGTTTACTTTAAAAAACAATCCCAATCTCTCTAATGTCGTGTTTAGAGAATGAGCTCAATAGCCCAAGCCTCAATGGTTCTAGTTTCTCACCTTTCAAAACCTCTTGAAACGCCCTCGATATGATATTTCAAGGTAATTACCAACATAAAATTTGAAAGAAAACCACGAATGAAATTAGGGAAGCAACATGATTTATTTTTGAAAATTACCCATCAATAGATGTCATAGTAAGTCTAATCTAAATAGGTATTTCCAAGGCAATTACACACAAAAGATTTGAAAGAAAACCACTAATGAAATTAGGGAAGCAACATGATTTCTTTTTGAAAACTACCCATCAATAAATGTCATAGTAAGTCCAATCTAAATAAGTATCAAATGAGAACTAAACGATTGTAGTGAGCTCATGTCAGAGTTGGAAACTGTGGGGGTAAAAGAGATTACAAAAGAGGCGAATCTATAGTTAGTTTTCATTCATTAATACTTCATATTAGCATTATGTATTTACTACAGTGTTAATACTAATTAAATTTAATAGTAAAATGTTGTGAATAATAATCATTAATAACATTATTAACCATTACTATATGAATCTAATATTATTAGAAATCTCATATAATTATAAATCTAAATAATAATATTACTATATTATTATTAAAATTAAAATTATTATTGTTATTAAATTTGATAGTGTAAATGTAATATTATAAAACCTAAACCTAATATTAAACTTAAATAATATTAAATATAAATATTAGACTTAATATTTCAAAGTATAAATCTAATATTTAAAAATTAACTTAAACTTAATATTAAATCTAATAATAAATAGTTATGGCAAGTTATGGCATATCTTCCAAAAATATTAAATATAAATACAAATTATATAGCATTAGTTACTAACTCAAATATCAACATAATTTTGCACTAGCATTAATCACTGAGACACATATGAACAAAAAAATTAATAATCCAAAAAAATATGATTAATAAAACTTGAATGTGTTAACAAATATGTTCTACTTAAAATATATTTAAATAGAAAATATATATAAACTAATTCTAAACCTAAAACCATATTTAATATATTATATAACACAATAAACCTGAAAACCTAAGAGATAAGAGTGGATTTACTATTAAAGTTGTAATAGTGGATTTGTCATTAATGAATGCGAGAGGAAACATTTAATCACTCCTAAACTTTAGGTTTTCTAAATGCAACACATTATTATGTTAGATAGTAAATTGTAATTATTTAAATAATAAAAATTATTTGAAGGTTGAATATTTTGTTATAATAATTTTAGGGATAAAACATAAAATTGTCATTTTGGAAATTTTAGATAAAATTAATCAAAAATATTTAAATAAAATCTAATTTTTTATTAAAAAAAAATTGTTTAAAACTTATATTTGACAATATCTTTATTATACAACATTATTTATAAAAATTACATAAAATTATAAAATCATTTCTTTAAAATATATCTAATAAAAGTTGTTTCCATATATACTTTGCACCATACCAATAAGTTAATGGTATTGTGCAGACTGCCAATGTTAAATTCCAGACAATATAACTTCTCTATCTTCTCATAAACAAATCCATCTCCATTTCTTAGAGAAGAATTAGTTTTTAATCTCTTAAAAGATGGGATTGTGGGATATTATTAAGACAAGTGCATTATAAATTTCGTGAAAATATAAATTATCATTATTATTAATTTTGTTTATTAATTTTGTTAAATTTAATGAATATGAAGTGTAGTTTATTATGGTTTTAATAAAAATTGAGAAATGATTTTCAAATATTCTAAAAATTTCTTATTAATTCAAAAAAAATTATTCTGAATTCCATTTAATAAAAAAGTAAAACTTAATTTCTTATTAATCTTTAAAGGTAGTTATATCTCTCTGCTATCACTAAACAAATTTGAATGATAATACAATTTAGCATACATATAAAATATATTTTTAAATTGACCCAAAAAAATAACAAGAGTTCTAGTTGTACACATATTTACCAATATAAAAAACAAACTATTTTCCACACTCTTATTTCAGAGTAAAATACCTAACACGCAATATAAGCATTTCCTTTAAAATTGCTTCTTGGCTTGAATTTATCAAGCTCTTTTCGCTTGAATCACATGATAATTTATTAAAATATTTATTTTGTGATTTTTACTTCAATATGCAAGTATTATTGCTACAAAATTGGAAAATTTTAATATACTTTTTCCAATACTCTCAATTTTTATACATTATACCAATTGATAAATTTTGTAAAGGGATTGCCCAGATGGCCTTTATCGTTATATAAAATGCATGAACCAATGAATCAATTTAGATAAAAAAAACTCCGTTATATAAAATGCATAAACCAATGAAACAATTTAAAAAGAAAAAACACTCTTATCTTTTTAGAATTTATGATTAAACACATATGTGCATGATTGAAGAGCAACAATACTCTTTGTATCTAATCTAATTGTGTAATTAATAAAATGTTTAAAATAGTGAATTCTAACTACATAAAAACAAAAAGTTCAACGAATAACTTATTTATCAAATCAAATTCATTTCAATCAAAATTAACATTTCAAACTCATTTTAATCAAAATTAACATTTCTTTAAGAATCATATTCAAATTTATCATTCATTTATAATTAATTTTACATAAAAACATAGAAGTTCAACCAACAACTTATTTCAACAACTTATTTTATCAATTGAAATTCATTTCAATCTAAGGTAACATTTCTTTGCGAAACATATTCAAATTTATCATTCATTTATAACTCATCTTACATAAAAACATGACTGTTGTTCACGGGGAAAATAAAAACTAACAAAAACATATTTATTCATTTCAATAGAAGTTGACATTTGTTTGGAATCATATTCAAATTTATTTATCATTAATGAAAACTATTGTTTGTTTACCTAATAAAAACATATTTATGATAAAAGTTTTCTAATTTAATAAAGTTATGTTAGAATTATACACTTGACTTTTGAATTCTTTGCAATCTAAGTCTATCACTAATTTTTAAATAACTAAATTTATATATCATTAAAACTTTTCTAAAAAACAAAGATAAAAATATAAATATTTATCACCAAAAAAATCCAGAACTTATAATTTTTTTTTGGACAATATATGAAACAAAAACTGGAATGTGGTTGTACTACCATAAGAGAAGATAATGGCACTTCGAAGTGGGGACCTAGAAGTTTTCTATCCATGGTGCTGCCAACGATATGCTCAATGATATTACCATTCTAAATATTAAGAAAGAGAACCAGATGGGCGCTAGAGCAAAGATAAGATTGGTTTCCTCTACTTGAGTTAGAGAGCAAACACACCATGGGTTTAGCTCTTTGCTTCTTCCTGTATCAGTATTCCATTCTGAAGAATATGTACCATTATGGCCGCTTTGTCTAGAAACCTAATACATTTCCAATGAAAAAGAGAGATCAAAATAATATGTTTGCATTTTCTTCCAAATTTTGTGAAAAGCAGGTGAATCATTTTTATTGACTATTTTGTGGAAGAAAAAGCAAAGACTTACTATAAATTCTTTGTCTGCACTAGCAACATCCGTCAGGTTTTTATGAACTCAACATCATTTTCCTTCTAGTAACTATTTCTTTAATTTAAAAAAAAATGTACAAACTATCTGTATATTCAATTTTTTTTAATTATCTATATTCCAAGATGTGACAACAACTTCATCAAATCAGCTCTCTTTTACGGCTATACAAACTATCCGTATATTCAAATATTTTTAATTATTTATATTCAAAGACGTGACAACAACTTCATCAAATCAGCTCTCTTTTACGGCTAATATTCAAACAGTTTAAAGTAAAAATTCATAATTACGTCAACTCTATTTCCCAATTTCCCAATGCCGCCAACGAAGGCATTACCTTTTTTACTAGCTATAATCATGATCTCACTAATGCTAGGAAGCATTACGAGCTTAACAAACTCAACAGTTGCAACCAACACCAGGCTGACAATCACAACCCATCTGAGATTGTTGGCCAATTTCAATTCAAAACTATTTTTTAGCAGCAGTTCAAACAATTTAGATAAGTTAATATATGTTCCTTTAATTTTCTCAATCACAATGGCAATAACTTCCAAAAATCTAAATCATTGCAAAGTACCAAAAGAAGAAATAAAAATTAGATAACAATTCAAATGAGAACAATTCAGATCATCTCATATCTCTCTTTCAATTCAACTAATCATAATGGAATTAATTTTGCAAAGTGTAAATCATTGCATCGAGATGGAGAAGCAAAGGTTAGAGGGGAATAAGCAGTTAATACATCAGAAACGGTTCAGTAAATAGTTTTGATTAATTTTAAACATGTTCATTAAACTTTTTAATTATTAGTTTTTTATTAATTATTAATCTGATGGCTTAAAAATTTTCAATCGTCTAGCATTCCATTTAATGGTGCAAAATAAGACAGAGTGGCAGCTAGGAGAGTTGTTTTCAAATAGTGACGCCTTACGGCGTAATTATAAAAATATATACTTAAACATATTTTATAACAATATGACTAGATTCTTAACCATGGATATTCACCCTCACTTTTTCATTGATATTATGAATTTGTGAATATGCTTTGTTACAATACCATGGCTTATTAATACTACATGCCCAAAAATCATAACTTATTTCACAATCAAAATATTTTTTAACAATATGAAAAGATTCTTAATCATGGATATTCACCCTAACTTTACCATGAATATCATTAACTTGTAAATATAATTTGTTACAATACCATGACTTACTTATTTCACAATCAAATTAATTTATAAATATTTTATTTTGATTTATTTTCACA
The DNA here is from genome assembly GCA_034641835.2 of Pinus albicaulis. Classification (NCBI taxonomy): domain Eukaryota; kingdom Viridiplantae; phylum Streptophyta; class Pinopsida; order Pinales; family Pinaceae; genus Pinus; species Pinus albicaulis. The sequence goes on from JAXQQM020086120.1 coordinate 46,899, forward strand.
ACATTTTTCTAATTAAATCTAAAAGGAAAATGCCATAATTACATTTGAGATATATCTAAAACATCTATTCTCACTACTGCTAAAAATATTCCCATAGAAATTAAATCAAGGTTTTAATAAAATAAAAAATGAGAATACTTTTATATATAATGAAGTGAAATTTATAAAATAAGAAAAATATTTATTTTTTTTGTAAGTTTGGTAGTACCTTTCATTTTTTCTCCTTTTTTTTTTAACTCCATCTTCATCAACATGTCCACATACATCACCCCGATCTGGTAAGGGAATTGAACCTATGATGAGTGCTATAACAGCCAGCAAGACCTCACGAAAAATATGAATAATATTATTAAGAACCAAGATAGATCACTATCTTAACTAAGAATGCAAGTGATGAGAGCAAACAAAATGACTAACAATAATAGAAGAAAGATAGTGCATGATTCATTCAAGTTTTTCATTATTGTACTCCTTTTTGACATGATTAATCCAAAATAAGGTTTAATATTTTACAACCAATTGAGTTTTTTTTAATTTAGATACATTATTAAAAAAAATACAATGTTATCAAATTTAAGTGAGAGAGAGAGAGAAGGCAAAGGGGAGAGAGAGAGATGGGGGGAGAGAGGGAGGTGAGAGAGAGGGGGTGAGAGAAGACGAAAGAGAGGGAAGGAGATAGAGAAAGAGAGAGAGAGGAAGGAAGAGAGAGAGGGAGTGACAAAGGAGAGATGGAGAGAGAGTGAGGGAGAGAGGAGAGGAGGGAAGAGAGAAGAGAGATAGGTAGAGAAGGGGAAGCGAGAGAGAGGGAGACATAGAGATGGAAGGGAGAGAGAGAAGAATAGAGGGGGGGAGATAGTGACATAGTTGAATGGAAGAGAGATGGGGTGAGAGATAGAGTGAGGTGGGAGAGAAAGGAGAGAGAGGAAGGAAGAGAGAGAGGAACCAAGAGAGAGAAGGAGAGGGAGAGATGGAGGGAAGAAGAAAGACATAGATGGAGAAAGGTGGAGAGAGAGGGGGGGGTGACAAGGGAGAGATGGAGAGAGAGTGAGGGAGAGAGGAGAGAAGGAGGGAAGAGAGAGATAATGAGAGAGAGAGAGAGAGAGGGAGAGCAGGGGAAGAGAGTGAGAGAAGGGGAAGAGAGAGAGGGAGGGAGAGGAAGAGGGAGGGAGAGAGAGAGATGGATAGATATGGAGAGAGAATGCATATGTTAGGGGGGTGAGATGGAGAGAGGGAATAAGAAAGAGACACATAGATACACATATAGATATTATATAGTATTATATATAACCATCCTAGATCCATCTTAATCTCCAATCTATCAAGTGCCGAGAGAGATCAAATCTCTCGAGGTGCAAACATTTCCTCAATTTTTTCACTTAAAAAAAAATTGCACCTTGAGAGATTTAATTTGATCCCTCTAGAGGCTTGATAGATCTGATTTGATCCCTCTCTACCCTTGATAAATCTCGGGTTAAGATGGATCAGGCTGGTACTAATAAAATGAGAGAAATAACGCCTAATATAAAAGCATGGTGGGCCAATGTTAACTTAAACTCATATCTTAATTTTAAATTTTCTAATAATTTGGGTAAACCCTATAATTGAAGATTTTATAACAGTAAAACATTAAACCTATTTTATAGTTCAAATATCATAGTTCAATGCCATGGTTGGTTTTATAGCTTCACTAAGCCCTTTGGACAATCCCAACTGTTAAGCTCTGTAGCTCCTTGAAATCAAATGAAGGCATGGTGGGCCAATGTTAACTTAAACTCATATCTTAATTTTAAATTTTCTAATAATTTGGGTAAACCATGTAATTGAAGATTTTATAACAGTAAGAATTAAACATATTTTATAGTTCAAATATCATAGTTCAATGCCATGGTTGGTTGTATGGCTTCATTAAGCCCTTTGGACAATCTCAACAGTTAATATTTGTAGCTCCTTGAAATCAAATGAAGCCAGCGAGACAGTGCTCTTGAGACCAGAGAGCAAGGTGGGATTAGATCTGGTGTTTTACTCACTAATTATTTCTGCTTCAATGGAAGGGGTAAGTGAAGTGTTCTCCGTCTCAAATATATAATGTTGTATATGGATGGGGATATATGGGTTATATTCGTTGCTTCGTTATAGCTCCAGTTCAAGTGTATTGAAGAAAAAATGGAAATCCTAGAATCCTCGCCCAAATGAAGGGACTTATTATTAAGTTGTTTGTTCACTGGCCTTTTTTTTTCATAGATTAAGTGTAGTTGGATCAAATCATTAAGACAATATGGCTTGTGGTGATAAAATCTTTAAATGAATAATTTTTTGATCAATTAAAAAGATTAATTAGGTACACACATTTTTTACTGAATAAAACATTTTATTTACTATAGGATTTTCATTTACAATCATGTTATTCAACCATTTTCTTTCACTACTACAAATTTTTTAAAAATATTTTATATTATAAAAATTTAAATAAATAATTTGTTAATTTATTAAAAAAATGGAGTTTTTTACTGATGCAACATAATAGTCTGGTAGTTGGATCGTTTGAATTGCATTTTTGATGGTGGAAATGGATTCAACACCATCAAAAACATTTAGGGGGGCATTTATGAAAAATCTTTGCCGAAATTTTTCATTATCATACCAGAATTTATGGGTTATTCTGTGAGTTTTTTAAACTATGACAAAAAATATTATATAGACCAGCTTAGAATCGAAAGTCAATAATTTTTTTATTAAATAATATTTGATAATTTTTTTTATCAAAACCTAATATCATCTAAACAACAATATTAAAATACTCAAATATATGAAAATTTTAAAACCTATTTACAATATCAATACAAAATAATGATTTGAATATTTAACCCTTGAATTTAACATCATCTCAACAACAATATTAAAATACTCTGAAAATTTTTAAACTTATTTACAATATCAATACAAAATAATAATGATTTAAATATTTACCCCTTGAATTTTTACCAAAAAGCAGCAAAATATAACTATATGATACAGGCTAGTTACCAAAACGATAAAGGATAGTTACCAAAACCAAATTAAAAACTCGTTTTACCCTATTATAAATACATGAGGCCAACTCGAGGATTACTTCAAACTTACTCAAGGATTTTCATAAAAATCGGTTTTACCATATTATTACCTGAGACTTACGAAAATATTTTCATAAACCGGATTTAACCATAAGGAGCAAGAATCCTCAATCCTAGGTTTGCGTATTAAATCCAAACACCCTTACTGTGACATTAACAAGGAGACCCTCTATGTTTGTGTGTTTGTGTTCGCCCGACGATAATTATGGATTCGCAACAAACCAATATTTCATGAAAACAAAATCTAGTAACTTTGATTTTCCTGTAAATTTGACTTCAACCGAATCTCTGGACAACCGAATTCTGCAATTTCATTGTGCCAAGTTAAAAATGGAAAATTTGGAGAAGCTTAATGTGACAGTTGCATTTAATATTAACTAGTTGTTAACTAGTTAATTGACAATTTATTATTTAAAAAAAGAAAGAAAGAAAAGACTGAGACACTTAATATTTTCTGGGAAAGTTTATTTTGTTTATTTTTATTATTTTGAAAAATAGAAACTGGTTATGGGAAGTAGTTCCATAAAAAGTAAAAAGCTGATGGTAAAAGTATTCCAAGAACTGGAAGGTGGTTGGGACATTTTTGAAATAGTTATATGTTCCTCTGTGGATAAGAGACTGATCCCAGTGAGGAATGGGGGTTATGTTCATTGTCTAAGGAAGAGAGATGGAGTTTCCTGAGCTGGAAGAGACCAGTGGAAGCCACTCAACATTCCTGAGAAAATTTCTGGCAGCGTCGAATCGATTTTCCCTTGTTTAGAGCATCTGAGTTGCGTCCTCCTCCGTCCTAGCAGCTCATCTCAGATACCTTTGTATCCCGACATCAATCTCCATCCTTCATCGCTCAGCTCCCCTCACATTTTGCACATTATGGCCTTAAGTACCACCATCATTTACCCTCCTTAGTATTGTGCCAGCTGCCACCAAAACATTCATACCCTGTATGCTCTAACAAAGGAAGTCGTCCATCCACTCATTCATATCCCTCCTTCCATCATCATCAGTATTGTCTAGTTGTTCGTCACTCTACTATTTTCTCTCGTGCCTTAGTTCGGGTTCCCTCATTGCCTCACCTATGGCAGACCTACTTCTGTCGACATCAACTTATCTAGTCCAGAATCCAGGTGGGCAGTGTACCTTGGTTCGAGCTCTTTTTCTGCCTCATCATGATCTATACGCTTGATGATGTAGCAACAGCTCTTGGTGATACCCGGGTATGTGTGAGATGTCTCAAACCTCATGAGGGGGTGGCCCTCCAGGTAGCCCCCCACATGCCCAGATGATTTCTTCATTCCAGCCCTTGATGCAAATCCTCTTATTTGATGATATCGACCTCAGTCACTTGCAGTGCCTCTTCGATTTGCTTGTATCAGTCAGATTTTGTGAGCCCTTCCCCGTGTGTAGGGGGAATTTGGGTATAATTTATATCTCATGTACTACACTATTATTGTATAAGTCCTGACGGTTATTCCAGGCATCGCATGTATGTGGGATTCATCATTGTATTTCTCTGGCTCATGTTTTAGCCAGCACTTGTATTGTTATTGCGTTCCGTGGTTTTCCGGGCGCCTTATTATTTGTACTATTGTTTCGGCGGGCATAGGTATGCCTCCCCTGCCGCCTTTCACATTGGTACCACATCATACACTTGAGACTTGTTGCACCTCTAAGTCTCGTCTCCTCAGGGTCTAATCCTCCACCACTTTAGATTACCTTACATTCCTCTCTCTCATCTCCATCTTGCTGTCTAGTGATTGAGTTCTTACAACGTACTTCGGTCATACGATTTGCTCCTAACACTCATACATTGGGGGGAAATTTGTTACACCATTTTTTGGTCATCTAACCTATTATCGGTAGATGAACCCAAGTACACCATGTAAGACCAATTTTACCCTAAGTAAAATTTCTTTCACCACATTTGTTTATATTTCTCGGTCATATTTAACCCAAAACAAGGTAATCAATTAAATAAATCATTATTTATTTAATTATTTCCTAAGAATAAGTTATTTAAATCATTATTTAAATACTATTCCTAGTTAAATTTGACTAAATCATTTTTAAAATAATTAAATAAACCATTATTTATTTAATTATATTCCCCTCATTTCCCTTAAATAATAAATAAATCATTTATTTATTTGTTATTTATAAATAAAGGAATTGACCCAAGTCAAAAAACCTTTTCCCTCCAACAAATATAATAAAATATTCCTAAAGGGTGATTCTAGAATGTGATTAATAATATTTTATTCATGCACCGAGTTCTAGAACACCCCAATATTTTGTTATAAATAGAAGGTTTTTCCCCATTCATTAGTCACCTTCATTGCATTAGATCACTCTGGATCTACTCTTGGTCACCATTTTTCCATTTTGCTTTGTGAACTCCCATTGAGTTCTATGTTTGCTTTTTCACATCCATAAGAGAGAGAAATGTTAGATCTGAAACACTGAGGACTTCCAAGAACCCATCCCACTAAGGAGAACCGGAAAACACCTTTCTTGTTTTCCTCTCAGGTGCCCCATTCTTTAATATAATACAAAATTCTTTCATATACATTCTTCTTGTCTTGTTCATTGGATCTATGGAGCTATGTTATTTTTTATCTGCATAATATCTTTTGTGCTTAGATCTGAATTTGTGCAGCAATCTTAAAGGTATTTTGCAGCCATAATTGATGTTAGGGATATTTGTTATGCGTAGCTAAAGTGATATTTTACGATGAAAGATTCATACTAACAATTGGTGACTCCACACGGGTTTTCTTTTGCGACAGCTGTCGTTTTATATATTCCTACATATCCAGCTATTTCAGACCCTAGGGTTTCTCTTCCATTTTCTATTTTTCCTATTTTTATGGTGTTTTTCACCCCTAACACCCTCAAACAGTCAAATTTTTAACTTCCGTGTGTTTCTAGCCTTATTGCGCAGGTGACAGACATCAGCTGCAGTTGAGATGAAAAGTTTTTCTGAAATCTGCCACCGAGAGAGCCAGATCTACAGGTCGCACTTATCGGCCCAAAAAGTGCGACCTAAGCCTCAGGATGCACTTTTTTGCCCCAAACCTGCGACCTGGACCGAAAATAGGTCAGAACCTACGACCTGCACTTTTTCTGCAAATTTTTCAGCACTTTTTCTGGGTTTGTCTGAAGCTTCTGTCAGGGTTTTCCAGCCTCTGTCTCTGCCTGTTTGGACCTGATTTTGATCTACCTCACTCAAATAAGAGGGAATCTTTCCCCTTAGGGCTCTCGTACCCTCCACTTTTTGTGGGCGAGTCTTTGTTGTTTTAGAAGTCTAAATTTACAGAGTTTCAGCCCTATTTTTCTCAGATCTGATACCTCCTTTTCATATCCCTTTAGATCAGCTCTTCTCCCTCTCGAAACACCTCATATCGTTTTGTTTGGGTTCATTTCTAAGGCCACTGCCTTGTCTCTTCTATTTTTAACTGATCTCCTCCTTTAGATCCCAGTCCCTCCGGACCTTAGATCTATTGGCCTCTTTTCAGCGTGCTTTGCCTAGTTTTTTCCCTCTTTGCGACTAGTTTTGAGAGACCCGCCTTCTTGGGTTAGATCGCTGCCTTTTTTAGTTATTAATTTTCTGTTCTTTCAGTTTTATTTACTGCAAATTTCTTTTCCATTACGCAACACACTTTTTCTTTTACTCTCAAAACATCTGGGTTTAAGAAATTAAAATTAACGCACGCCACACACTGACCCTAAGCGAAGAAGCGCCTAGTTAACACCGCGTGGCAAAGACTTTAAAATCAATTGTCACTGCACCTCTCTACCCTTGACCTCACTTGATTTTGCCCCCCCCTGCCCTTGTCAGTTTCTCTTCTTCCTGTCATTATTGAGCCCCCCAAGCGCCTCTCCTGGAGACTTCTTGGCCTTCATCCTCAATTTCTGCTTGGTCGACTTCCTCCTTCCCGTCGTCATCGAGTAAGTCTTCCCCCGAGTTCGCACTCCGACTCCTCCTCTGATTGTTCGGGTTCTCCCCCTACTCCTGGTTCTCCCCCTATCACTCCCACCATGTCTACTTCAGGGCCTACTACCAGCAGCAACCCCAGTACTACTACTGGGTCTATTTCCAGTGGAACCTCCTCGGGACCTACCTCGACTGCCCCATTACTCCCTTATATGGTCGGCCTTAGTCTCCCTGATTTCAATCAACTGATCAATGATCCTATCCGCCATGATGTTAGTTGGCCTGCTATGCCAACCAAGCTCCCCTCCGACATTCCCAAGTTCGAAGGCCTTGCTAGTGAAGATCCCTCCAACCATATCCGATCTTTCCATATGTGGTGTTCTTCCAATTCCATTACTGACGACTCCATTCGTCTTCAATTATTCCAACGCACACTTACCGGCGAAGCTTCTAAATGGTATGTTGAACAGACCACCTCCTGACATACCAATTTTGCGACCATTGCCCAAGCCTTCTTATCTTATTTCCAGCTCCCCCTCCAATACGACACAGGTACCGAGCTTTTAACCTCCTTCCGCCAATCCTCTTCGACCCGCCTTTCCGCTCATGTACAGGAATGGAGGTGACGAAGAAGCTTATGTCAAGATCTTCCCTTCGAAGATCGAGTTTATATGGACTGGTTCCTTCGCTCTCTCTTACCCCCCATTGGCAAAGATTTCGCCTCCCATTTCCCTCAAACCGAAGAAGCCGCCCTTCAAACAACCTTGAAATATGACCTTATTTATGCTCAATCTGGTTATGTTTATACTGTCCTTCCTGACCTCCCCAAGCCCGGCGGCACTAACACCCTGAGGGCATCTCACTCTGCCGACGGTATCATTGGAACCCTTTCCCCTACCTCTGCCCAACCTCCTATGGGCTATGGTTTCCCTCCAGGAGGGGCCAGCACCTCCGGCACTTTTTCCCCTCCCAGTAGCATGTATCCAGGATATGGCATACCCCCTCCTTTTTCCCCCACTCCTGCTTACCTCAATGTTACCCACCCTAACCCTTATCCTTACCCACAGCCTAGTGTCCCAGCTCCTCCAGCATTTGGACCTCCCACTCCCTTGCCTTCTCCACCCCTACAACCGCACTTACTACCCCCTCCAGGGCAAGTATTTGCACAACAGGGGGCAACCAACCTTCTTCCTTCTCAACGAAAAAGGAAAGGAAATCTATCCGCCCCTAGTAATCGTGGACCTAATCCTTCCAGTATTGATCCTCACACTACCAACCCGCCACAGGGTTCTCCGCCCAAGCTGAATAGGCCACTTCACACCAATAAGCCTTGTTCGTGTTGCGGTGTTTATGGTCACTACACTCACGATTGTCCATTATTACCACAAATGCGGCAGATGTGGGATTCTCAGGCCACCGTGCGGGGACAACACTCCTCCCCTTCCTCCCCAACTACTTCTCAACCCGCTGTGTTTACCGAACCTTTCCCTCAACAAGGATTTGTGGCCACTCAACCCCCTCTAACCACTCAACCTTCCTCTTTTGGTTCCTCTGATTACCAGATTCTCATGATGGCCTCTGACCCTCCTCTCACCGTCGACCTCAACCTTCAAACTCGGTCCCGTCAATATTCCACACCTCCTGTTCCATTTGCCTCTAAGTCTCCATCGTCAGGTCCTACAGAGCCTCTATCGACACCCAATGGTCCCTTGCAACTCCCTCCGCCCAAATCAAAGGTTCATCCCAAGACTCCTAAGGAACCATTACGTCGAAATGCTGCCTCTGGTCAGGCTGCCCATTCATACAACATAGTAGATGATCTGGCCCACTCTCCTACTGCCATTTCAACACTGGAACTCCTCCAGTCATGTCCTTCTCAAAATAAGGCTCTACTATCTGCCATGGGCGCGGTAGATCCTGCTGATGACCAATTGATTGTTTTCGACGCCCGTCAGTCAGACCATCCCCCTCTCCCTCCTTCGGTTGCTTCAAATCCCAGTCAAAATCCAAAATGCCAATGTTGCTCGGTGTATTATTGATGAGGGGGCATCTACCTGCATAATGTCCGCTTCGGTTTGTAAACAACTCGGATCCCCTGAACTGGCCCCTTCCACCATCACCCTTCGTGCATGGGATGGCCACACCTCCCAGCCCATCAGCCTATTCCGTAACTGTCCTATCACCCTTGCAGGTAAGACCGTTTGTGTCGACGTTGAAGTTATTGACGCCACCCTTGACTACAACATCCTTTTGGGGCGTAGTTACACCTATGCCATGTCTTCCATCCCATCCACATTCCACCGTAAGATTTTTTTCCCCCATAATGGCAAGATTGTCACCATTGACCAGTTGACATACCATGAACCAAAATCTCAGACCTCCCCTAAGTCCACCATCTCTACTGTCACCAATAAGCAACCCATTGATTCTTTGACTAGTGTTTCCCCTGGCGTCTACAAAGACTCATCCTTGCTTGGCACCTTCCCCAGTTCCCCCCTCCCCCTGTCTCTGATCCTAGCTTGGCGAACGTTTGCATGATGTAATCATCTTGGGCTGACCTTACGGAGCCCACTCTGGCTAGTCAGCAACCTCAACCTCAACCAGCTCCTAGCCCTTCGCCCTCGCTAGCCAGCCTTCTTCCTTCTGAATCCTCTTCTAGAAACAGTCCCCCCACGCCTCGGTCGATTCCACCTGATATCAACCCCCTTGGCACCATTCCTCCTCGCCATTTCCATGTTGGTCATATACCTTTCCTTGCTCCCCCTCCCGGTGCTTATTCGGTTCCTACCTTAGCCACCCTATCCCTTCCCAACTTGACCTTGGGTATACCCGTCTGGTATCTTGACCCTCCCGCCACCACTCCGCCTGGTCAACCTAAACCATATATTACTTTGACCCTGGTTCAACCAATCCCCACGGCTTCTCTTGCTCTGCTGATACCTCAATCACATCAACAAGCACCACCTCCTGTCGCAACCGCTTCAAGTAAAAATGGAAAATTTCGTAGGGGGGCATCAAAGAACAAACCTACCCCGCCCAACCTTGCCCCTCCTCGGCCTCCCAAGCATCCCATCTAGTGTGCTCTATGTGATGTTGTTGGTCACGCCACTCATACCTGTCTTGAATTACTCCCTCTCAAGGCCATGGTTAATGAAACGTTCCCTGAATCAGACATCCCTAAGGTCCATGTCACCATACAGGATTCCATCCTGAAACTTAAGAACTTGTGCACCAATCACCCTTGTTCTTTGTGCAATTTCTATGGCCACTATACCCACCTTTGCCCCCGCCTTAACGAGTATCGTGCCTCTTTAGCCACATATCGCCAATTCGAAGACGCCCTCACCCGTAATCCTTCTTCCCTCACTCCGGACCACCTGTCCCCCACGATTACCATTTTTTCTCCTGATACTGAAATGACCGAACCTTCAGCTACCATTTCCTACCTCTCCTCATCACCGCGGTTCTCGACTACCAACCCCTTAATACCTTCCCCAAACGCTTCGCCTGATCATTCCACTGCTCACTCTGTCACCTCACATGACATCGTACCTGTGAGCCCTTCCCATCACAATCACGAGTCTCATCCCTCTACCTCATCAGGTCAACCTCTTCCATCCTCTCTTCTCGTCTTTCAGTCTGATGAAGACATCATGGAAGCCCTGTCCAACCCTGATTTTTCATGGGACGATATGCACCATTGTGCATATTTCCTCCCACATCAATCCCATGACCAAGATGCCCTCGAATCCAAAAACTTCATTCCTGATAAATTCGATTGGTTCAAAAACCCCATCTCTCCTCAAGATGTTGAGATGTCAGAACCTACTACTCCCCTCCTATACCTATCATCATCCGCCCGCCCCTCGGAGTCCATTCCCTCTGAATCCACTTCACCTGTTCTGCTCGATCCTCCTTTAGACACATTCTCGGGATCTTCATCTTTTGACCATCTTTTTACCTATTCTTATGCCTTTCCCCATGATGACCCGTATCTGCGTCTCTCATCCCATATTGATGACTTAGGCACCTTTGCAATGTCGTATGGTCTCCTTGACCCTTCCATTCCCTCCCATAATCACGATCATACCATCCGTCTCTTCGATATCCTTCGCAGCCTGAGTGCCCGCTCTTCATCCCATAGTTCTCATTCATCCCCCTCAACTCGATCTAGGAGTCCTAGACTTCCTGCCCAGACTGCTCCCTCCCGTAGCCGTCAACAGATGTCTATCCTCTACTCACGCTGCCATCCTTTTTCTCATCCCTCCCATTTCTTGTTTTGTGACACTATTACATCGGCCCTCTCGTCCACCCATTATCTCAGCTATGCCGATGGGGCAAGTCACTATTCCTGCAATCTAGCCTCGCCAGCTTGTGCCTTTTTTACCCCTTGTGACAATGTGAATGTGACCCTCCCTTTTCGTGATCATGAGTCAGGTAGCTTCACCGCGTCAGGTGGTCTTTCTCCCACCAATCACCCCATCTCCTATGACAATGATGACATTATGGAAGAAATCACCACCCCTGACTTTATCTATTCCCCCTTACATCGAACCCATGCATTCACACCACATACACCTTGTGGCCATTACATTGAAACCCAATGTTTGAGTAAGGGGGCACCCATATTTGAGAGACCAAGAAAAGCACTTATCTACAACTCTCCTAGTATATCTGGTCGTGCCGACTTTAGTACCATTATTATTCCATATTTAGAAGAACCTCTAAAGTCCCATATCACTTTAGATCACTCTATGGATGATACCCCTTATCATTCCTTCATCTTACATCAGCAACCCAGTCTTTTCGACCTTGTTGTTGACCAACCTATAGGTTTTCCAAGCGAGCATCCGTTCATTATCTCCAAATCCTCTGTTTGGGATAGTGGCACCAGGTATGCCAACCCCGAAACTTACAAGTCCATTTGATTCATAGATGCAGTAATCAAAGAGATTGGTAATCCTCCATTTCCTTTCTCAAACTGCATAACCATACCAAAAACAAATGGCGCACCATATCCTTAAAATGTGTTTAAATTCCCCTTTTTTTCTACATACATTTTGGCATGACCACAACATGCTTGGGGGCACCTATTCCCCTCAACCATAAAAATCCCGGTCTGACCCTAGCAACCATGGCTTAACTTTCTTTGATTTCGCACTTTTCCGGTCACTTCTGGGGATAGGTCGCGATTTCGCGATACCTGCTACCGACACAAACAGACCCAAAAAAAGAGTCACGACATCTCTCATTCCTCGAAGCTACAGATACCTTTAGTTTTAGTACCTTGATCCTTCATGAGCTACCCCATTGTACTCATGCCTTTATGGTCGCCCATTGGACTTTCACTACATGGCAGCACCATCGAGTCACCCTTGTTTAGAGCATCTGAGTTGCGTCCTCCTCCGTCCTAGCAGCTCATCTCAGATACCTTTGTATCCCGACATCAATCTCCATCCTTCATCACTCAACTCCCCTCAAATTTTTCACATTATGGCCTTAAGTACCACCATCATTTACCCTCCTTAGTATTGTGCCAGCTGCCACCAAAACATTCATACCCTGTATGCTCTAACAAAGGAAGTCGTCCATCCACTCATTCATATCCCTCCTTCCATCATCATCACTATTGTCTAGTTGTTCGTCGCTCTACTATTTTCTCTCGTGCCTTAGTTGGGGTTCCCTCATTGCCTCACCTATGGCAGACCTACTTCTGTCGACATCAACTTATCTACTCCAGAAGCCAGGTCCAGAGGGCAGTGTACCTTGGTTCGAGCTCTTTTTCCGCCTGATCATGATCTATACGCTTGATGATGCAGCAACAGCTCTTGGTGATACCCGGGTATGTGTGAGATGTCTCAAACCTCATGAGGGGGTGGCCCTCCAGGTAGCCCCCCACATGCCCGGATGATTTCTTCATTCCAGCCCTTGATGCAGCTCCTCTTATTTGATGATATCGACCTCAGTCACTTGCAGCGCCTCTTCGATTTTCTTGTATCAGTCAAATTTTGTGAGCCCTTCCCCGTGTGTAGGGGGCATTTGGGTATAATTTATATCTCATGTACTACACTATTATTGTATAAGTCCTGACGGTTATTCCAGGCATCGCATGTATGTGGGATTCATCATTGTATTTCTCTGGCTCATGTTTTAGCCAGCACTTGTACTGTTATTGCGTTCCGTGGTTTTCCGGGCGCCTTATTATTTGTACTATTGTTTCGGCGGGCATAGGTATGCCTCCCCCGCCGCCTTTCACATTGGTACCACATCATACACTTGAGACTTGTTGCACCTGTAAGTCTCGTCTCCTCAGGGTCTAGTCCTCCACCACTTTAGATTACCTTACATTCCTCTCTTTCATTTCTATCTTGTTGTTTAGTGATTCAGTTCTTACAACGTACTTCGGTCATACGATTTGCTCCTAACACTTGTACGTTGGGGGGCAATCTGTTACACCATTTTTGGGTCATCTAACCCATTATCATTAGATAAACCCAAGTACACCATGTAAGACTAATTTTACCCCAAGTAAAATCGCTTTCACCACATTCGTTTACATTTCTTGGTCATATTTAACCCAAAACAAGGTAATCAATTAAATAAATCATTATTTATTTAATTATTTCCTAAGAATAAGTTATTTAAATCATTATTTAAATACTATTCCTAGTTAAGTTTGACTAAATCATTTTTAAATAATTAAATAAACCATTATTTATTTAATTATATTCCCCTCATTTCCCTTAAATAATAAATAAATCATTTATTTATTTTTTATTTACAAATAAAGGAATTGACCCAAGTCAAAAACCCTTTTCCCTCCAACAAATATAATAAAATATTCCTAAAGGGTGATTCTAGAATTTGATTAATAATATTTTATTCATGCACCGAGTTCTAGAACACCCCCATATTTTGTTATAAATAGAAGGGTTTTCCCCATTCATTAGTCACCTTCATTGCATTAGATCACTCTGGATCTACTCTTGGTCACCATTTTTCCATTTTTGCTTTGTGAACTCCCATTGAGTTCTATGTTTATTTTTCTACACCACTAAAAGAGAGAAATGTCGGATCTGAAACACTAAGGACTTCCAAGAACCCATCCCACTGAGGAGAACCAGAAAACACCTTTCTTGTTTTCCTCTCAGGTGCCCCATTCTTTAATATAATACAAAATTCTTTCATATACATTCTTCTTGTCTTGTTCATTGGATCTATGGAGCTATGTTATTTTTTATCTGCTTAATATCTTTTGTGCTTAGATCTGAATTTGTGCAGCAATCTTAAAGGTATTTTGCAGCCATAATTGATGTTAGGGCTATTTGTTATGCGTAGCTAAAGTGATCTTTTACGACGAAAGATTCATACTAACACTCTTTATTAAGATATGTTCCATACCTTAGAGATGAAAAGACTAAGGTTCAAAGATTTCTGAGTAGTCTGCCAACCCATATGGAGGGGCGAATTGAATTTGTAAATCTCAGAACTATGGATGAAGCCATTCGTAAGGCACGAATGTGCTACCAGTAGTCCAAGGCAAAAGGGGAAGTGGAAAAAATTTGGCAGCCAAGAAAAGGATAGAAAAGTAGCTCAAACTTCAAGGGCGCCAAAAATAACAATTTTAAGAATTCTGCACGAACTTATGTAAGCAAGTAGTTTGGCAGAAATCATCAAAGAACTCGGTGGCCAGCTGAGGAAAGGTCTATAGAGCATTATTATAAAAATTGCCCACAACGAGCGAGAAGTGAGACAGTTAAAAATCTGCAGGAGGCTTATACGGTAGGTGATGTGGCTCAAAACATACATCGTATCAACGTAGCACTGGAGGATCGACAGGCAGATTATCAACCAACAATGATAGATTTGGAGGGTAAGTTACTGTCTCAATCTGTTTCTATTTTGGTAGACCCAAGTGCAAGTCTAAGTTATGTTAACCCCAAAATAGTGGATGTATGTAAATTAAAAGGGCAGAAATTTAAAAATCCTTGGTAGTGCGGTGAAAAATGTAAGTTGAGCGCTTTTTTTTCCCTTTTTTGACGTTGAAAATTGTAATTTTCTATGTTTTTCAACTTCAACTCCACTAAACTCATATTTTTATCGCAAATTATGCTTTGACATAAAAACAAGAATTGTAGAGAATTGTCTTACCTCCATACCGATATTTTTTTATAAAAAAAATATTGACATATAGAGGGGTAAATTTGTTGTTTACTAACTGCATATACTTGAAATTTTCAGGCAAACATAAATAGTCACTTTATTATCCTTTACTTTTTTTAGGGAATGTTATTCATTTTTTGGAAAAAAACCATAGCATCGTAATCTGCATATATTGCACTAGTGCACAGACTATTTTTTGGTAATTTTCGGATCAAATCACTATTTTTTATTATTTTTTGAAATGGACAAAGACAAAAAAACAGTGATGTTTCAGTACATTTTATTATCCTTTGATTTTCTTTTCAATGTGATCATCAATAAGAAAAATGAGAGTACCCTTTTGAAGTAGACAGGGAGAGGAAGTGCACTATGATTTTTTTAAATTTTTTGGTGTCCTCGTTTGAAAGTTATTGACTTTTCATTCAGTGCAATTTTTCGAACAATGAAATTCCATAGTGACATAGTTTAGTAAAAAATTAATAAAAAATTGAATTTTTTAATGAAACTCCATAAATCTCACATCATCAAAAACTAGATTTAGAGACGAATCTAATGGTACTTGGTCCGACATATAACATTTTTTTTTGTAGGTGTTATGTCCCTCCAAAGTTGCAGGTTTCTCAAAACTACAGAGTTTTCTGAGTTTTTTGTTGACCAGAAACTCTCGGCCGAGAAAAACTCTCGGCCGAGAAATTTTTAAAACTCTCGGCCGAGAGTTTTAAACCAATTTATGCGCGGGAAAACTCCCGGGCAAAATTTTTAAAAACTCTCGGCCGAGAGTTTGCGGCCGAGAGTTTTGTGACACAACTCTCGGCCGAGAGTTTTCAAAACTCTCGTCCGAGAAAATTCGAAATATTTAAAATCTCTCGGACGAGAGTTTTGAAAACTCTCGGCCGAGAAATTTAGTTGACTTTTTTTCTCGGCCGAGAAATTAAAAAATCCTCCCGAATTCTATCTCATGCCAAAAAGTGTTTCCCAACTTCGCGTTTTCGCCACAGTGACTAGCCACGGAGAAAGAAAAAGAAAAGTAACTACCAAAATCCAAATTGCACTTTGGAAATTTCAGACCAGCAGTTAGAAGTAGACCTGAACATATTTCTATTGGGGTCCTATGATGTTTTACTGGGTATGGATTGGTTGGAAAAACATTGGACCCTGGTGGATTGCAAAGAAAAGATCAGTTATTACAGAATGCAAGATGGAACATGCAAGGAGATTCAGGGAATCAAGAAGCCGCTACAGCTACATCCAATTACAGCATCCCAAATGAATAAATGTATGAGGAAGGGATGTCAGATTTATGCTATCCAGGTGGGATATTCTAATTCCAAGGAGAAGTCTCCTATGATGGAAAACATACCAGTGGTACAAGATTTCATGGATGTATTTCCGGAAAATATACCCAGATTACCACCAAGAAGAGACATTGATTTTACCATTGAATTAATGCCAGGAGCATCACCTGTGTCAAGGGCTTCTTATAGAATGAGTGTTACAGAATTAACTGAATTAAAAATGCAGTTACAAGAACTGTTGGACAAAGGATATATTCGTCCAAGTGTGTCCCCTTGGGGAGAACCAGTGCTATTTGTTAAGAAGAAAAACGGAACCATGCGAATGTGCATGGAATATAGACAGCTTAACAAGTTAACAATAAAAAATAAATATCCTTTACCAAGGATTGATGATCTAGTTGATCAGGTGAAGGGGGACACAGTGTTCTCAAAAATAGATTTAAGATTTGGATATCACCAGATCCGAATCAAGGATGAAGACATTTAGAAGACTTCTTTCCATACCAGATAAGAGTATTATGAGTTTGTGGTGTTACCCTTTGGGTTAACAAATGCACCAGCAACATTTATGAGGTTAATGCATGGTATATTTCATCCTTTCCTGGATAACTTTGTACTCATATTTATTGATGGCATTCTAATCTATTCTAAGAACCAGGAAGAACATAGAGAACATCTAAGAATTGTGCTGGAAATGTTATGGAAATACCAGTTGTACGCTAATTTCAGCATGTGTGATTTCTTCAAAACAGAAATCCAATATTTAGGCCATGTTATTTCAGCAGAAGGGATTGATGTTGATCCAGAGAAAATCAAGACAATCATGGAATGAAGGGTACCCCAGAATGTGGCAGATATTCGATCCTTTATGGGATTGGCGGGGTACTATCGAAGATTTATTGAAGGATTTTCCAGAATTACTTTTTCAATTACCTCCTTGCAGAGAAAAGGAAAAGTATTTAAATGGACTATTGAGTGCCATAACAATTTTGAGAAGTTGAAGCAGCTATTGACCACTGCACCAGTGTTGAGGGTAGCTGATCCCAATAAAGAATTTGAAGTTTGTACAGACACATGTAAAGAGGGTTTTGGGGCAGTTTTATCTCAAGAAAGGGAAGGTAGTGGCTTATGAGTCAAGAAATCTTAAGGAACATGAACAAAGATATTCAGCCTATGATCTAGAGTTAACAGCAGTAGTACATGCACTCCGAGTATGGAGACACTACTTGCTGGGTAAGAAATTTTTACTAAAGACAGATCATAGCAGCCTAACCAGTTATTTCAAGCAAGATGATTTGAACTCCCGACAAGCAAGATGGAATTCCTTCTTAAGTGGCATTATATGGATATCCAACACGTAAAAGGTAAGGAAAATCGAGTGGTGGGTGCCTTAAGTAGGAAGTTGCATTATGTTTATGAACTTTACTATAATCAGCTTGAATGCAAATTCTTGGATCAAGTGAAAGAAGAAGCACATAAGGATCATGAATACCAATTCCTATGGAAAAAAATGGAAGAATCCAGGAAACAAGGAAACACTTCTAAATATGGAGTTAATAAAGAACAAATGCTAATCTTTAGAGGAAAGATATATGTACCAAACCGTGTGGACCTAAAGGAGATAATTATGAATGAATATCATCGGAGTAATTATACAGGACACCTAGGCTACCAGAAAATGTTAACCGCTATTAGAAAAGTATATTTCTGGCCTGGTATGTGTAAAAACATTGCTGAATATTTAAACAAATGTTTGGAGTGTCAACATGTCAAGGTGGAGCATCAACATCCCGCAAGATTGTTGCAGCCCATATCGGTACCTGAATGGAAGTGGGAGGTCATATATGTAGACTTCATTATGGGTTTATCACAGTCAAAGAGGCACAATGAATCCATTATGGTGGTAATCGACAGATTGAGTAAATCTCCACATTTTATACATGTACAGTCTACCTACAAGACTATACAGATAGCAGATATTTTCATGAGATAAATATTTAGACTACACGGCATTCCAAAGGCTGTTATTTTAGACAAAGATGTGAAGTTTACTTCATCATTCTGGAAAACATTGTTTATAGGTCTGGGGACCCAAATAAACTTTAGCACTGCTTATCATCCCCAGACAGATGGTCAAACAGAGCGGGTAAACCAAATTTTGGAAGACATGTTGTGCATGTACGTGACGTAGCAGCCAACCATGTTGAAATATTACCTACACCTAGTTGAATTCGATTACAACAATGGTTACCAGGAGTCTCTTAAGATGAGTCCTTTCGAGGCTCTATATGGACAGCAACGACGCACTCCCATTAATTGGAGCAGCCTTGAAACTAATTTAATGCTAGGGCTAGAAATTTTGGCTGAAATGGAATCAGAGGTAAAGAAGATCAGGAAAAACTTGAAAGTTTCACAAGATCAGCAGAAGATTTATGCAGATAAAAAGAGGACTTATCAAGAATTTGAAGTGGGTGATCATGTGTATGTGAGGATCAAACCCAAGAGGAATACCTTGAGGTGGACATCTTGTGCCAAGTTAACCCCAGGTTCTATGGACCCTTCCAAATTTTGGAAAGGGTAGGACCTATGGAATATTGGCTAGTTTTACCCAGCCACATCTGGGTACACAATGTGTTTCATGTGTCCCTGTTAAAGCGATATGTACATGATCAGAAACATGTATTTCATTGGCAGAATATTCAGGTAGGATAAAAATTTAAAAAAAAAATCCTAACTTGAAGCATGAATTTTTATGAAAATTTGACAGGAAACTTTGTTGTTTGCAGGTAGAACCAGACAGTGAGTTTCTGGTCAAGCCTCAACTCATACTTGACAGGAGATAAATTATGCTCCGGAAGCGAGTTATCACCCAGGTTAAAGTGCAGTGGAAGCACTTTAGCCCGGATGAGGCTACTTGGGAGGATGAGGGGTTTGTACGTGAAGCTTACCCATAGCTATTTCTTGAGCTGAAGTGAAACACCGAGGATGGTGTTACTTCCAGGGGGGAAGTTGTGACAGCTACATTTAATATTAACTAGTTTTTAACTAGTTAAATTAAATTTTATTATTAAAAAAAAAATACTGAGACACTTAATATTTTCTGGGAAATTTTATTTTTATTATTTTTATTATTTTGAAAAATAGGAATTGGTTATGGGAAGTAGTTTCATAAAAAGTTAAAAGCTGGTGGTAAAAGTATTCCAAGAACTGGAAGGTGGTTGGGACAGTTTTGAAACAGCTACCTATTTCTCTGTGGATAAGAGATTGATTCCAGTGAGGAATGGGGATTATGTTCATTGTCTACGGAAAAGAGTTGGAGTTTCCTGAGCTGGTAGAGACCAATGGAAATCACTCATCATTCATGAGAAAATTTCTGGTACTGACTGGACTGGGAGTCCTGAGGTCACAACAGAAACGACTGTCAACCCATACCGTTCCAGGAGTGGAGCACGGGGGCAAGAGGAGGACGTAATCGCCTCTCTTGAAGGTTGGGAGGACCTCAACAGCAAAACAAATTGTATTGTTCAAATAAGTATCTTTACGTTATAGTTAATTATGATGTGAACTAGTTTTCGTATATATGTGTTATCTAGTTAGAGGTAAGAACAACATTCTTAAGAATAATACATTAAAAAGAGTGAGATTTTTATTTATTTATGAACCTAGAAATTTATGTTTGAGTTCTGTAAATTAAGTGTAGAACTTGTAATGTATTTTAAGTTCAGTTTTTATGATAATAGCAAAGAAAGAAATATATAATAACTATGTCTGAATTATACAGCAGTGACTGTGTTGTGTAGGAACAGTGGACACCAATATTTGGGTTATATATTTTACAGTGAATATCTTATAAGAGTAAATAGTAGAATTTCGTTGGAGAACTGTACTGAAAGATTGAAAATAGTATTGTAAATTTTGCCAATGGGAAAAGATAGTAAACCAATATTCAAGCTTATAGAATAAACTATAAAGTTGTAAAGGTAAAATAAATATATAATATGTAAAAAATTTCTTAATGACAAAATATTATAGAGCAGACTTCTGGTCGAGGGTACAAGGTGAAACCCTAGCCCTAGACAGATTGTCCCTCAAGCACAGCTAAACTCGAACAAACAATTAAAGTGGCCTAGTCACCTAAATAAAACACTAGCCACAAAACTTAACTAACAAAATTCTAGAATGATATTACTGAGAAGGGTAGAAAACCAGTAAATATTACCTAACTACAATTAAACTACAGTACTTAATGTATATATATAATCTTTGGATAAAGACTCAGAACCAAACATTTTATAACGCAAATGATTACATCATTGAATTGCAGGACTTCCGTGGAGGACTTCCTGAGAAACAAGACCAGATGCATCTTACAGCTAAATTAAACAAGAAAATAAAGTATTTGCATAGTACAAAGATTAGCTAAGTTTGGGAAAGTCCACTGAGAACCAGAAGGAACGGTTCTGGGGGAAAATCCCTCTCTCATCAGAAAATAGCACTGTTGTGTGAGTTACATTTCATCTCTTTTTACAAAACAATAATCTCAGTAAAAACATTATGAAAAGAGACTCCGACTATCAAATTCTGGAAGGATCATTGAGTGATTCCACGAGCACGGTAGGCCGAGGGCAAGACCTAGAAATGAGCAAACAAAGCATGCGAAGTACCTGGAGAAGCAATAAGTTCCATTAGAAGCATGAATCTTGACTGAGGAAGGATTGAAGAACAGGTTCAGTTTTAAGGAGATAGGTACTTGCAACGTCAAAACAATTATGATGAATAAGTATCAGCTCTTTAACATAAAACTGAAGTGAACGTTGTAGTAGAAATGGAAAAGAAGTCTGAGGTTGATATATATACCCGTTATACCAAATTTCCAAACGAAACTCCGAGCGCAAACCTGAAAACTCGTGGAAGAATCAATGAGAAACTCATAAGTAGATTGAAGTAATTAAAATCCAGAGTAGAAGACAAGTTTCAGAAAGAAATTCGAAGGAGAATCAAGGACTGGTTTGTGAAATCTGGAAGTATTAACTAGGTAAAAATACTGAATCCTTCTTTCTATCACAACTATCGTAACCCATGAAACAACTCTTTTCTCCATTTAAGCACTAGCTGGATGAGCTTCCGTGTCAAGGCGAGTTTAAATTTCTTTGCGGAACCATTCGGGTAGATCAAGAAGCCAAGCCTTTAGAGAAAACTAAACCCTAAGACAACAGAACAAGCGAAGCTCAGTCAATGAGGAAATGAATCGATAGGATAAGGTTGCGAGGTAATACCAAGGGTTTTCCCGCCAACATTCCTACCGTAGATCTCCATTGCCATTCAACGGTGGGTATAGGAGTTGGTGTCCTCGGTTTAATAACCACAATTGCATGACAAATCCAATTACTGGCTGTGAATTTAATAGTGCCAGACATGAACAGGATGTGAACCCCGAATCAATGCGTCTAGATAGGACTCATATTAAAGGCGAAAATCCAAAGCAGTTATGAACTAGATTTTTCGCATAAGTTTATGGTTGGATAGGTTAAGTCATATTCAAATAAATAATGAAATGTAATATAGTTTGAGACCCAAACTCTTGCAAATATACAATTATATGTAAAAACATTAAGTGTGATGTAAAACAAGTCACTATCCAAGCTATAGGGGTGTAATTAAAAACCATGTTGTGTACAATATAGTTTAACCTTAAAGTGTGGAGTAATTTTTTTTTTATTTAATATGTGGTAAATTTTAATGATAATTGTTACACTTAACATGCCAGAGGAGGACCTGGGATTCGAATTTAGTTATTTGGAATTCCAGAGTAGATTTTGGAAAATAAACAGGCTCTCTTAGGGAAGTGAGACTATTTTTATGAGAAAGGATTTGTAATTCATCTGAGAACTGAAGAAAGTGCAACCCAAAATGCATAATAGAAGCATGCCCAGATGTTGAAGATTATCAAATATCTACAGGAACAGGGCACGTTGTTGCAAATTTGTTTTTTAAGAGCTGGGAATTGGCGGTCGAAGGTGTGGTTTTCCTATGGGAACAACGTTTATTAGGTGCCCAGTGCTCGACTCCCGAACTGATTTTCACATAGCAACCCCTCATTTAAATTGGCTGTCGATTGTGAGGGATTTTCATGAATTACCTCATCTCTTCCTTGCGGGAAGGGCTCGAAAAAGTGCAAGAATGAGATCGAGGTTGTGGATAAGGAGATCAGTAAGGCTTCGACTTTGAGGAAAAAATAGAATTCTCTGAAAAAGTATTATGAGTTGGAGAGTTTGAGAGAGGGTCTCAAGGTATAGAGGAATTTTCTCTCGAAAAAGCTCGAGGAGCTCGAGGAGTTTGAAAGGGCTCTGGAATTTTTGCAATTGTATTTGATTCATGAAGATGGGGACAATGTTATTGGCATGTTGAATTTAGTTGGATTTGATTCATGAAGATGGGGAAGTGTTATTGGCATGTTGACTATGCAGATGAGAGGCTAGTTGTGCTGGATAACGCTGGACGTGGCATCAAATGCATAATATTTTCCTCAGGGAGTGCAGTCTTCTTGACTCATCTTTGCCATGTATGCCTAAAATGGAGTCAAATCAACGGTGGAAAACAATGACAGCTGTGGCTAGAATCAACGGTAGAAAATAAAAAGGTTGACAAAATTCGGTGGTGAGGTGTTTCAAAAGAAAACACCTTCGGTGTAATTATTATGTATAAACAAAATATAAATTCAACATGGGATTTATGTAAAGCAAGTGGAATTTGTTTCATAGAACAATACAAAATGGATTTTTCTTTGCGAGGAAGAGTGAAATAATTAAAGTAAATTAGTTAATTTAATGTTGGCCAACTCTAGATTTTGAATATAATATTTTTTATTTTTTTAATAAAATTACTTATTTTTTAATGGGTTGAGAGGTGTTCTCTAGCCACAATGCTAAATATGTGTAAGTTTAATGTAAACATTTTGACTCGTAAAAGAAAAAAATTATGGTAGATATTTGTAAACATTTTAACTGAAAATAAAATTGAAATAACAAAATAAAAGTGTAAGGTTAGACATGATTGCACAAAGTAAAAAAAAAGAGTTTCTTCTTCGTTCTAATGACTTATTTGATAATCAATTTAATATAAAATATGTAATATATTCTCTTAATTTATGTGTAATAATGTGCTATAGAAATATAGCTTTGATATATCTGGGATGGTAAGTTTAGAAATGAATAAGCTTAAATATGAAACTGAGTTGGGGTGAAGAGCGGTGTTGGGAGAAATATTAAGTAAAATGTAATTATTACATTTTATCTGATAATATAATATTATATTTCACCCAATATTTCCCCTCAAATGGTCCACTTTTTATAGTAATATTCTTTAAATTTTAAGTTTAGAAGTAAACAAACCCAACTATAAAATTAGCAGGGGCGAGGGGAAATATTGAGTAAAATGTAATATTTAGGTTGGGGGGGTGATTGGACATATTAGGTAAAATGTAATAATATTACATTTTAATTAGTGGTTCCCCACCGGTGACCACATTTTACTCGCTGAGAGTAGTTATAAATATTGGATAAAAAATAATAGTATAATACTATATAATATCCAAGATTTCATTTCACCCAATCCACTTTTTATTAATATATATATATATATATATATATATATATATATATATTTGAGGTTTATAAGTAAATTTAACTCCTATGTAAACATTTGATCCCAGTATGGTAGAGATGTTGAATGTTTAAAATTTTGACTCTGTCAAAGTAAAATAAATATAAAATTAATAAAATTAATATTAATATTTATAATTATAATTAATAATTAAACTAGCTTAGATCCATCTTGTTATCACTCTAGTAATTTCTCAAGATTGTGGGCTTTTGATTTTTAGTTTAATAAAACTAGGGGTAACCACAAACCTACTTTGGAAATCTAGGATCTAGCCTTCCTAAATTTCAGAGAGGGCTCTCTCTTTATGATTTAACTTTGTTTTAGTTTAATATTTTAGGCTAGTTATGATAGTTCACTTTGGTTTTGGTTTTGAAATATTTGGTGGAAAATAATATTACTTAAAGATAAATTAAAGAGGGATCTACTAGTCCATTGGGCTATGGAGGCAAAGTCTAGCAAGCAGAACTAGAAGGCAAGGCCAAAAGGATGCTAATGTATTCAGGGCAAGGTAGATAATCCTTAGAGATTTGGATAGATTGTTTTGATGAGATGGCTTTCTTCGAGATAAAGGGCAATGAAGAATCCTTTGATTCGGAAAAAGAGGAAGGAGGCAGGGGTCAAACGGGACTAGGAGCAATTAAGAATTCCTAAATCCAGAAATCAACAGAAAACATTTAAATGATTAAGTAGTTAAGACAGGGAGTTCTTACACTATTCCTGAAGTAATTCTCCTAATTAATAATTAAGATTGAACAACATATATGAAATTAATGGAACTTATAAAATAAACAATGACAAGATATATGCACTTTACTCTGAATTACTCATGTGTCCCTAATTATGAAGTCCAATGGAATTGTTGTCATTCAGACCTTCTGCTTAAAATCAACATGGAGCCCAACTTAATGTTATGTGCCAAGTTCATAATTTTCTAGTACTTATTCTGTTCCAAACACTTCATAAAACCAATAATATACAATGTTTATTATTAACATTCCAAAGTATATAGATTCAGTAGGAATAACTCTAGGAAAATAAAAATATCTTTACACATTAAGAGGGACAACTGCTTAACAACTTTAGCAATTTGTCCTCTTATCTAGAAAATTTAGAGCTTTCTTATCTAACAAAAACTGTTTGTTTGAATATTTGTCCATGTTTGCTGCCATTTTAAAAAATATATTTTGGAATATAACTTCACTGATACTCTTTCCACTTATACTATTTGACATTGTACTTTATTCCTGATACTCTTTCATGCTTTTTATTTATCATGTTACTGCTATAAAAAGGGAAATTACAGCAGTCAAATCAGCTAGCTATTGTTTTCTCTCTGATACACTTTGACCCTACTCTTTCACCCTGATACTCTTTAACCTGATTTTTTGACCTCTATCTGCTGTAAAAAGAGACTTTTCAACAGTAAAAAATCACAATCAAATATTGTTTTATTTGTTTCCTTTTCAAACTAACTACTTCATTTGCATTCTCTTTCATTGTTTGCTTCTTTGCTGCTATAATAAATCTGTAAAAGTCTACCATTGTTCAGCATCTGGTATCTTCACACTTTTCAACTTTTTGTAGTTCTCATCTGCCTCAGTATATTTAGCAAAATTTTGCTTAATTACAAACAAATGTTTGATTTCATTATGAAGGAAAACTAAATCTTCAATGTATTGGAGAACAACTTTCCCTGTTGGAGATCCCTGTGGCAGTTGCTTATTCACCTATTATTTGGCATGGTCCCTTATCTTTTTATCATATTCCTTTTGGTCCATCAATTTTTCATTAAATACATGGATTTCTGGAATGCCTACTTGTCTTAGCATAATATACTTTGCTAAAAACTTGGTAATGGAAAAATTCATAGCATCACATTTTTCTTTCAAGTTATTCATCAAAGTTTTCTTTTTCAATACTTTTTTGATTTGCAATATAGTTTTTGTCCTGTCTTGTATCTTCAATTCTTCTAGCTCAGTCCTAGTCTTACTGTTTAAGAAGGTAATTAGCTTTAGTGCCTCTACTGGTTTATCTTCTAACTCTTCTGTTGTCCTTTGTATTTCACCTTGATCTACTAGAAGGAGGTATCTCTATTCATATATTATATGGATTGATGGCCATTGAATATGTATGGCCTCAATAATGTTGGTCCATAGGTGATTTCTTATGTAAGAAATATGTGTAGTGAAACTCAAATCCTTTTGAAGGCTTTTGACTTGCTCTTCAAGTCTTTTAGCTTTTTGTTCATAATTGTTGGCATTAATCAATGCTGCTTTATTATATACCTCCATATTCTAAATCTTTTTCTTCAAAATGTTAATTTCATTGGTTTTCAATGTCATTTCTTCCATTGCTCTGACAATTTGCCCTGCATCATTTTTCTGCTGCACCTGTGATGTTGATGATTCTATTTGGGAGGTCGTAGTTGATTGTACTGACACTGCAGTTGCCAGTGGCTCTTTGGGTGCTAACTTTTCTCCCAATGTAGAAGGAATAGCAGCTGTAATAATAGGTATAAATGTGGGAATGGTGGAGGCATCAGTTTCCTTCACAGATTCTTTTTCTTTCATCAGTATATCCAATTGACTTTCCATATCCCTAATTTGGGGAGTAAGCTTTATGATCAACTACATCATATATTCTTTCTCTTTATGTTCTTGAAGTATTTCCTTGCTCTGTGGGTGCTCACTTTGAGGAAGTTTTAATTGTTTCCTCAAAGCATCAATATCATCATTTTTCTGTTTGATTAATAGTTCAGCAGCTTGTATATTTGATGGGTCAACTCCTATTTGTAGAATCAAATCTTCTAAGGCCTTGATCCTTAGATATTTTGCATATAAGAAGCCTTTATCAAGCTTCATCTGATCTTGCAAGTTCTTAATAGTATTTTGCAAATTGGATACACTCATGGCATTTGTGACCACAGTGGAATATAGCATCTCAGAGCTATCTCTGTGAAATTCTATCTGATCTAATCCATGCACATTTTTAGTATCTACTTCAAATTCCATCTTTTTGTAATCAGCAACTGTTTTTGGAGTTGAAGTAGTAGGTTGTAAATAGGACATGATCATTTTATTTGAAGAATAATCAAATTCTGTAAGAAATCTATCCTGATTTCCTGGCTTATGCTTGAGAAATTGAGAATAAATCTCACTTTTAATTTCCTCATTTCTTTGTTTAATCTGCTTATATCTGTCCTTAATATCCAAATTTTTTTCTTCTACTGTTTGAGAAGAAGAAGTTTCCATATTCACCTGTTGTTCAATCATTTAGGTCTCCTTTCCTTTGGATGTTGCTTGTTCTTTTTCAATCTCTGTCAAAGTCTCCTTAATTATTGTAGTGGCCTCATCATTACTGACCTCTGGTTCCTCTTCAACTTCAATAAGTTTTTCTTTGCCTATGGAACCAAATATTAGCCTTTTATTGTAGATGAGTTTGAACTTAGTATCTAAAGTAGTTTTTGCTATATAGGCTCCCTCATCTCTGCTTCTTTTGTTTGAAGACTCTGGTTGTTTATAAGTTACTATAGTAAGTGTGGTATCCACTTTTTCTGTTGGTTGTGTATTTGCAATTAAATCAACCAATGTATTTTCTTCCCATTCTACCTGATTAGCAAAATTTTAAATATCAGGCTTTGACTCATGTATGAAAGGAGGCAGCTTATTTTTAACCCTTATACTATTCAAAAGACCTTGGGGGTCATAATTCCAAGGGAAACTCACTTGAAATTTCAGCTTTGATAATCTCTTTTCTATCTCTTTCTCAGCATCCCTATTATTCACTATGAAAGGATCAATTTGATTTTTTAGTTTGAACTGGGTCTTCTTTTTAGAAGCCATGAAATGGATAGCATCAAAATTCAACACCTGTCTCAAATACTCTGATAGTAAAAAACTTAGGTAACTTATATGGAAGAAGATTGGTTCCAAAGATTCTTAATTCAATGTGTTTCTCATACAAGTACCAATCTCCCATTTTGCATTCTTTTGACAGTTGTAATATATTTTTCATCTCTTCACTTACTCTAGGATGTTCTGATTTTTGTAGCAAATTCATAGCTGGCCTGATAAACAAATCTGTGAAATCTGTGTAATAGTATTCACTTCCTTCTTTTCTCAACAATGATGTCCAAAAGACAACTGATAGAGGCTGGCCCTCTACATTCATTTTCTGCAATGTTATTGGGAAGTGATCTACTTGTGAGAATAAAAACAAATGAAATAAATAGGAATAATACCTAAATACCCCTTCAGTGGGTAACCTTGTAATTGATGGTGTATGGAATCAGCAATAAACATGGAGAAATCAAAGATCACAGCAGGAGGCTGACCAAGAGACAAGGTAGACAAAAATCCAAGGATAGACTCATCAGTAAACTCATCAGTGAAATAGCCCAATATGAAAGATAACATAGAAATTACATGCCTAGAACCCTTTGGAAACTTGGAAGTGGAATAGGGGGGATTCAGCTTTGGGATGTCCACATGACTAGGCATGAAGTTTTGAAAAATCATGAATCTTTTAAGTAAATCTAACCCTAAATATAATTGAGTCAATGCTTCAATGGATAATGGGACTTCCCTAGGGTCAAACTGTAACTGTAACATTTCATTGATTGAATCTACAATGATAGAAAAAAGGATTTCCCTGTCATTATTCACAATTGATCTTTGGTCTGGGACATAATACTTTTTGCATAGTCTTATCAGGTCCTAACCGGGATGTGTTACTGGGACTATATATTTGGTTAAATTTGTATCCCAGAGAGGCATTTCTTCTTTGTTTAGGAACTTCACATAACACCATTTGTGTACTTCAAATATATTAAATTCTACTAGAGGATCTACAATTTTGTAATCCAAAACAACTAAAGGGATAACTTCTTCATTGGACACTGGAGGTTGAAGAGGATTAACAGGTATAGTGGTATTAGCAGTGATAGCAGGAGTAGACTTTGGGGATTTTGTTGCTTCAGTCTTGGAAGGTCTGGATCCTCCAGGTTTAACAGGTTTGGATCCTCCAGCCTTAGGTGTGATTTTCTTTTTTGTTATTTTAAATTAACTACAGCAAGATTATACATTTTTCTATAGTTGGTTTTTCTTCAACAGAGGGTAATTGAGCAATTTTATGGGAAAGGATGATAGCAGTGGGCAATTTAGTGCTCACTTAGGATTTTTAGAACACAAGGAACAAGTTTGAGACAGAAAACGTAGGTTTTCTGAATGATTAGGACTGTAAAAAGGGGTTTTAAGGTTTTGTGTGGGTTTAAAAACCTTTTAAATCATGGAATTTGTCTTTCAAGGGTCTCTGACTGAGAATTTGATTTTAAAAATAAATTTTCTGCAAATGGCAATTTCTGGGAAAAAATTGCGAGGGTTTGCTCTCTTTTTTCAAGTTTTTTGACACACTAGGATTGGAAATTCAACTCTTTGTATCTTAATTGGTTCAATGGGTGTTTGAAATTGTGAAATTGCAGGCCAAATTCGGGAAAATACCTTATTTGCAGGTATCTTGATACTTTGAGAAGGGTTTCTAAAACTTTTGATGGTTCCTGTGGATTGGTCTGAATCACTGATGCTGAAAATAGCTTTAAATAGTCTTAAGATAGTGGAACAACAGTTGAAATCAGGTTTTTTCTGTTAGTAAAGGTCAATAATTTGTACAAAGGAATTTTTTGTACAGTTGGGTAGCTTTTCACAGTCGGGAATGCACAATAACATCAATAAACCTTATAACAAAGTTTTAACATTTGATATAAATCTTTACAAACTATAATAAATGCAGGTCAAATATGTGGTAGGAGCGGTTTTTCCTTTTACAAACGCGGAAAACCATCAGTGGGTTTCACGTTGTGTTTGAGCAGTAAATGGTATTAGGAAAAATGAACGCGATCGTATCAAAAAACAACACGCCATAGGAGGTGGTAATAGAAAAACTGCCCATTTCGCGCTCATTTGGGCGTTTGGCAATCGATTAGTTTGGGAGCGCGAAAATGATCGTCAACCGCTAGATTTGATAATTAAAGGCGAACGATCAGGATGAGTTTAAAAGTTGCAGTCGAAAGATGTGGGACCGAGCAACTTTATGCGCTGGGCAAATGTAATAAAACCTTTATATCATATGGATTTATATCCAAATTTTTATATGAAAAGGGTTATGTATATGGTGGCATGAGATTTAAAAAGGTTCGCATATATATAAAAGAATTTCATATATATGGTAAGTTTATTTGAATGGGAGGAGTGCGCATGAGGCGGTTTATAGGGTTTTAACCTGGGTTAAGCTATATATAAAATGTGAGGTTTCATACATCGGGGAAGGTAAAATTGGTTAAGATAAATGATCTTAGGCTTTTAACCTTAGGTTTAAGAAGTGCAAGGAATGGTATTAAGTATATTATAAAGGCGCGTATGATCAATCTTTATAAAACTTAGGGTAGAATGATATAATCGAGGAAATACTTTTCGCTTAGACATATATAAAACATGCCTAAAGCCCTTTTGTATTTTTATTTGTATTATATAGTTATAGACTATGGAAATGTCTATCACTATAGAGGGCGGGATATTTACATATTGTTAGTTTTATGCCAAAGGTGGTGTAATTGGGGGTTTTTATTTAAAACATGTGAGTAATTAACTTTGGCAAAAAAACTTATATTAGTGGGTTTTTGGGAATATTTAAATACAAGGAGTTATATTAATAGGATAAGGTATTTTATAAGGAATTAATAAATAAGTTAGAAGTTAATATGACATAGGACAATGAAAAGCACCAAAATATATTCATATGACTAAGTAAAGTGATAATGTAAAAGCAAATCTTTATCATTTATAACTTGACCACTTTCACCTAGAATATAATATTTTTGGAGGGTTTTTATGTTTTTATGAATGAATGAGATTAATCAAAAGGGGATTTTCTTTTTCATTAAGTAAAAAGGTTTTCCTGATGATCTTGAAGTGCAAATGGATGAATGTAGGGTAAATGATAATAATTAGGGATTATTATAGGAATTCAACACTTTTAACTTAATAGTCATTAGGGCCTTGGGTCCGATCCCAACAAAAGTGAGAGAAATGCCCGAGCCTCTTTGACTGGAAGTTTAGAATGCAGAATAACTATAGGGGAGGGGAAATTAGTAATTTTACCATGGTAAAAAATATTTACATGATTCTCCCACTTCTTTCTACCTACCCAACTTTTTAATCTAACATTTTTTCTTCCATTTTGCTGGTGCATTTGAGCTAGCAACCTTGAAACATTTTATTCTTTTGAAAGCAATAAAAAACTATCTAAATCTACCTTATATCATCCGAGGGCTCAGATTAAATTGATGAGCTCCTCTTTATTCTCTACCTATCAAGTAATTATTTAGGATTAAACTGTCTGGCTAATCTTTATTCACTATCTACAACAATAAAATTGAAACATGACAAGTCAAGATTGAACAGTTCAACTCATCATGGATTATGGCATTTATTGACACTCTGCCATAATCATCAGTAAAAGTAAAAGTAGTGTGGCATTTGGACTTTCACACTTTCATGTTTTATTTCTTTTCTTTTGGGGTATATTATTTTTTCTAAGTCCTTTGATTTTTCTTTTAGGACTTTTACCCTCTTTTTGTTTTTCTATTTCTTTTATTTTTTACAAAATATGGGAAAACAACTTGCAGAAAGTAAAGTATGTACATATTTACAAGACTATCATAAGTCAATTCCAAATTATGAATCCTATACTTATAGGACCTTAACATCAGATTCACATGGGGATGGCATTTCCTGGTGAAATTTCAAGAACTCTAAGATCAATAGCCTTCCATTTTGACCATGATGGTCCTGTAACTGTCTTCTGATTTCTGCAAAAACTCATACTTATGACATTTTTCTCTTCAAAGCTTAGGGCCTTCACTTTGGGCTTCAACTTTGGAAAAAAAACATCCAATCCAATCTACAAACTGCAATGGATATTTACAATGATATAAAAGGAAATTAGGACTAAGAATTAGTTAACTCAGAAGAATAGTAATGTTTGAGCATTCTACCATTCACTAGTCCT
Source organism: Pinus albicaulis (assembly GCA_034641835.2). Taxonomy (NCBI): domain Eukaryota; kingdom Viridiplantae; phylum Streptophyta; class Pinopsida; order Pinales; family Pinaceae; genus Pinus; species Pinus albicaulis. The sequence continues at coordinate 79,124 of JAXQQM020086120.1, forward strand.
TCTGGAATGTCTATTCCATCCAAAGTTCTGATAAAAAATGCATTGTTACCTCTATACCCATAAATGACATAAGGCCCTTTCCATAGAAAGTCAAACTTTCCATGCTTTCCTTTTTCTTCTCTCCTGGAATCCCATTTTAACACTTTATCTCCTATAGCAAAATCATCTTCTTTAGTTCTTTTATCAAATATTTTCTTGATTTTCTCTTAAATGACTTGAGATTTTTCATATACTTCTTCCCTTGTCTGTTGAAGATGAATAGTTTGATTTATCCTTCTCTGTATATCATTGAGTTCTACCTGTGATTCTTGGATAATTTTCATAACTGGAACACCTAAAGATGATGGGAAAACTGCATCCATCCCATATACAATCTGGTAAGGAGATGTTCCAATTGACTTCTTGGTAGTAAGTCTATCTTCCCGTAAGGCATAGACTAACTTCTTATTCCAGGTTTTCTTATTTTCTTCAAGTATTTTTTTGATGATACTCACAAGGCTTTTATTTGAAGATTCAGCTAGGCCATTACCCTGAGGGTAATAAGCAGTAGAGTGGCCTAGGGTAATATGATACTTGTGACAAAAGGCAATCATTTTCTTAGATTTAAATGCAGCTGCATTATCAGTAATAGTTTTCTGTGGGCATCCAAATCTAGATAAAATGTTGTTTTCTAGGAAAAATATAATGACTGAGTCAATGGCTTGTCTGTTTGGAATGGCTTCAATCCACTTAGTGAAATAATCTATGACAGTCAATATCCATTTGTGTTGGCCAAAGGATGGAGGTTGAATTTCTCCAATGAAGTCTAAACCCCATTGTTGAAAAGGCATCTTAGTAGAAATAGGTTTTAGGGGTAAAGGTAACAACTTCCTTTTTCCTTCAAAAATCTGACATTTGTGACATGAAGTAACAAAATTTTTTACATCAGCAAATAAGGTAGGCCAGTAGAAATCAGCTCTAAGAATCTTATTTGCTGTACTTTTCCAGTATAAGTTTCCTCCACAATCACTTGCATGAAAATCTCCAAGAATTTTGTCAGCTTTTGATTTTAGTAAACAGTTTAGTAATATCCCACTTTGTTCTTTCCAATAAAGCATATTATCTAGAATACAATATCTCATTGCTTTCATTTTGATGAATCTAGCTTTAGTTCTAGTTAATCTAGGAGGAGCTTGTAAATTTGTAAGTACAAAGATAATATCTGAGTACCATGGTGAGTCTAGAAAGGCTTCACTGATCAATGGAGTCACCATCTCTTCCTGGTCATCAATCTGGGCAATAAAATTTATAACCAAAGCATTACAATTGGATTCAGCCATGAGTCTGGCTAAACCTTGTCCTTTAATAAGCTTGGTTGGTTTAATATCTATGTCATATTCAAGGATAGTGGCAATCCACTTTCCTCTTCTTCCATCTGGCCCATCTTGTATTAAGATAACTTTGACTACAGAATTTGGGACATAGGCAATAATGTGGGAGTAAAGAATATACACTCTGAAATCTTTTATGGCTTTAACCAAGGCTAAAGCTTGTTTTTCCATTATGTTATATCTCAAAGGTCCATCTCTAAGGTTTTTACTAAAAAATGCTATGGGCTGTTCAAAACCTTGGTCATTTTTCTGCAGTAGAACTGCAACTATGATATGTTCAGAGGAAAATGAAAAGATTATGAAATATTTCTTGAAGTCTGGACTGAATAGGACTGGAGTTTTTGTTAAAGCATGTTTAATGGATACTAATGATTGTTTTGCTTCAACTTTCCATTTTAAAACAGAGTCATTTTTTAACATGTTATTCAGTTCTTTGATAATTTTGCTAGATTAGAAATAAATCTTCTTAAAAAGTTAATTTTACCTAAAAATGCTTGTAACTCTTTGATGTTCCTAGGTGGGTGAATTTGCAGTATGGCTTCTGTTCTTGCTGGATCTATCCTAATACCTTCCTTTGAAATTATGTGTCCAAGTAGTTTTCCTTCTTCTAGTCCAAAAAGATTTTTCTTAGGATTTAATGATATACCAAATTTTCTACACTTAATGAAAACTTGTCTCAAATGATCCAAATGTTCATTATCTGACTTAGAAAAAAAAGTAATATCATCTAAATAAAGAACCAAGAATTCATTTATTTCTTTAGCAAAGGCTATGTCCATAGCCCTTCTGAAAGGTAGCTCCAGCATTCATCAAACCAAAAGGCATTTTCACATACATGAAAGTGCCCCAAGGAGTGGTAAAAGCTATCTTAGGTTGATCTTCTTTTTGAAAAAGTATCTGGTTATATCCTGAGAAACCATCTAGTAAAGAAATCTTTGAAGATCCAACTACCCTTTGTAAAATATGATCCATCTTGGGTAAAGGGTAATTGTCTTTCAATGATACTTTATTGAGATTTCTAAAATCTACACATAATCTGATTTCACCGGTTTTATTTCTTGTAGGTACTAAGTTAGAAACCCAATCAGAATATCTGACTGGTGCAATCATTTGGGCATCATACATGCGTTTAACTTCATTTTCAATCAAAGGTAATAGGACAGGATTAATCTTCCTCAATTTTTACCTAAATGGTTTCTAGTCATCTTTTATAGGAATATTATGTTGAATTATGTTTGTATCATATGCTTTTAAATCTACATAACTCCATGAAAAAACATCTTGATATTCCTTTAAAAGTTCCATATATTTTTCTTTTTCTTGAGGGGGTAAAATTTTTGACAATTTGATCATTTTTGGTTTTGTATCAGTCCCAATGTTGCATTCTTCAATGTCAGACTTGACTGGTTCCATTTTAGGCTTTTTGGGCACATCATTGGAATCAAACAAGTCCTCCAAAGGAGTTAATCCCTTAGGTAAAAAATTATCCTTCAAATCTATCATTTCAATTTCATCTTCAATTATTTCCTCTATATCAAGCTTCTCTAAGTTATCTATGTTAGATTGGGTAAATACTGTGGGTTTGGTAAGTTTATGTGCATATATGTTATTTATTTCACAATGAGCATCTAAATCTATGTTACATTTTGAATCTAAATTACCATCTGTGTCTATCATACAATTTTGAAATTCATCCTCACTATTCAAAAAATGGTAAATCTGTTCATCTTCAAAGAAAATCTGCCAATATTTGACATTATCAGGGACAATGGGTCTATATTTAACTTCAGTAGTATATCTATTTGTTGGTTGAAAAGGTAAGTTACATGTTCTACAAAAAGTTGCTAGGCAATGTGCTTGCAAATTTTGTTTTCTTGGAATAGTATCAAACTTACATTCTAGTAAATCATCACATAAATCAACTGTTGCATCTCTATATCTGACTAATCTAGGATTATGAATAGAATAATCTCCATTTACTTGTTTAATGATTAACTCCAAATCTCCCATAATCAAAATTCTTTGACCTCCTAAATTTCTGATGATTTGAAGGCCTAAGATAAGTGCCTCATACTCTGCCATGTTGTTGGTGCATTTAAAGTTGAGTCTAAAGGCATGTCCTTCCGAATGACTGGTCTCAATGTTTGTTATCCATACTCCAGCTCCTGCTCCTGACTTATTCACTAAACCATCAAATTCTAAGTGCTAAAGGGCTTGATGGAAAATATTATCATTGTTTGGTTTAGGCTTTATATCAATTAATTCAGTTTGGATCTCATTATTATCAGAGTTACAGAAAATGAAAGAGTCAAGATCAGTTGGTGTTGAGTAAATTGGGTAATTTATTGATCTCTCAGCACTGCTAACCATGTATTTCATTAAAGTTTCTCTATAAAGTTTCTTAGGTTGTCCAAACACTGTTATGGTGGCATAGCTCATGTCTAATTGTAGAGATCCCTGCAACTTAGCTCCCCATGAGTGAGAAAGAAGCATACCATACATTGGTGGGATATCAGCTACTACAGTATCCATGACCATACTTTTACCGGGATACTGAACCAAAGTGACACATAAGTCTTTTATCAATCCTATGCACTTAACCTTGCTTGAATCAAAAGAGAATAAATCTTTATAAGGCCTTGTTATTTCTAGATTCAAAGTTTCCATAATAGCTTTTGGCATTAAGTTGTGGGAAGCTCCTGAATCTAACATTGCATTATGTAAAATCTGATCATGAATAGTAAGACTAATATAGAAGGGAGGAACTGATCCATCTGAATGCTTACCATTTACATCAGGGCCAAAAATTAATTCAGGCTGATCATCATTTAAATTAATAGAATCTTCACCAACATTCATATTCAAAGTTTCAGTAATTGTTGATTTATACAAATTATTCTTTACCAATTCTGTCAAAGGAATCGGTATCTTTAACTTTGCTATTTCAGTTTGAATATTAAATGCTGGTTGAGACTTACTAATTTGAATAAGTTCATCTTTTGTGATAGTTATCTGAGTAGGTTTTTCAAGAATTTCAGTAGATGTACTTTTATCTTGAGTTGTTCTTTTATTTTCAGTCTGAGTTTTTTGATTTTTGTTGTCTTTAGTTTTCTTTTCAGGGACAGACTCAGGGGCAGCAGAAGTTTTTTCAGATTTTGAACTTTCAGCAGAAGCTTTAGTATTAACAGTTTTGGGATTTGCTGATTTAGAATCAACAGGATTCTTCTTTGGATCAGAAATTGTTAATTTCATTGAATTAGGGGCTTTGGTAGTGTTAGATTTTTTAGCATTATTGGAGGATTGAGCCACTTCTTCAGTGATGTCAACAATTTTTGGACTTGGCCCTTTTTTAGGACTGGGAGGATTGGAATTTTGTTTGTTTTCCCTCAAGAGAATTTGCAAAATCTTTGTTTTGGGGGCTTCTACATTCTTTTTAGTTTGATTTTAAGAGTTGTTTTTTGTATAAGTTTCATTTTTTTCTGTTTCTAAGGTTATACTGACTACGAATTTCATTAATGGCGAAGTCATAACCTTGTTCGAAATCAAAGGATTCACTGGATTCTATTCTGAGTTGTTGAAGCTCAAAAAATTCTTGATCCTCCTATGTGAGGAAAATTGTGTTTTCTTCATCTATCCCCATTACTATATTGATGTCATCCTCATCTTCATCATTATTTTGAGAACTTTCAGCATATTTCTCTTGGAATGGGGGCCTAATGTTTTGATCTGGAGAAGTTTCTTTACCTTTTCCAGGATTATTGTTTTTTCTGAAGTTGGGATTTCTGATTTGTGGTTGGTTATCCCATTATGGTTTTTTCTCAATATTGTCTAATATTTTAACTACTCTTTCTAAATTTTTAGCAAAAAAGTCAAATTTACCATCTGAGTTTGAATTTTCTTCTTTGATTGTGACTCCTTTCATTCCTAAGTCTGGCATTTCTAGCTAAAATATTAATTTCTACACTAACAACATCTAATTGCATTTGTTCTAATGTTTCGGCATCTCTTTCTCTTAGTTGTTATGACATATCAGGATCAAATCCATCAGGGAATTTAAGAAGTACAGAATATGGTGTAGGTTTAATATCTGCAGAAATAGAATTATAGACACTGTTGTATCTAGTGCAGTAATCCTGAACTGACTCATTAGAAGCTCTTTTTAAAGAATCAAACTCAGATAAAATTTGCAAAGGGTTCTTTTTCTTTTCCCATTTATTCAAAAATTCTCTATGAAATGCAGCTAAATCAGCTATACTACCAGCAGCTAAATTTTTAAACCATTTCTTAACTTCCCCAGTTAAACTTTGAGCAAACAACCTCATCTGAACATCTGATTCATCTATTTCATAGATTTCACAATAGGTTGTCATTCTGGTAACATGTTGTCGAGTAGTGTATTGTGAAAAACCATCAAATAAGGTATATTTTTTGGGTAATATTGGGGCATATCATGAAGGTTTTGAGGAAAAACAAGGGGTACATATCTAGCAGCCATAGCTTGAGGCTTAGCTGAGTTAGGGGGTACACTAGAAATGACAGGAGATGTGCTGGTTATAGTAGTTGATGTGCTAAAAGTTGTACTTGAAGAACTTGGAAAATAGGTTGGTATATATATGGAATTGGTTGGAAAAAATGTAGTGCTTATAAAACTAGTGGATGCAATGGATTGAGTGAATGATGGAAAAACTATCCTAGGCTGCAAAGGCAACTTAGGAATGAAAGGTTCTGTGGATGAACTTGCAGTAGAATCTAAAAATGAGGTGACAGCATACAAAGTTGAATCTTCTGCTGGAATTATTATTGTATGTAATTGAGAAACTGGAGGCTTAATGTGAGATAATAAAGGGGATAATTTAATAGCTTCATCAATGTCTTTAATCAATGTAACATTAATCCTTTCTACTTGACTTTGAGAGTCAGATTTATCTGATTTTCTTTTTGCTGAAATAATATTATGTTTTGCTTTCAAGAAAGAAGTAAAAACATGATCTATTACAGTATCTTTTAAATCAGTTTCAGATTTAATTTTAAAAAATGATTGTTCAAACTTGAAATCAAAATCAATATCAGTTAAGCTCACTAATTCTTTGGGTAAAAATTGGATTTTCTTAAGGGCACTTCAGCTTCTAAATTTACAATTTCTTTTTTATTTTTGTTTTTTTCCAATCTTTTCTGGGTTATCTACTATAACTGTAGGCTTAGGATCCGGGTTAGACCTGGTATAGTAGGTTTTCTTAGAAGCCAGAATGACTATTTATGAATACCCACAACCCTTAAAAATAATCTTAAAGTAAAAAGATAGATTAAAGATCTTCCTTTAAGACTAATTTTAAAACTGGAGATTGGTTAGATCCCCAGTATGGTCGCTAGTATATTATCACCCTAGTAATTTCTCAAGATTGTGGGCTTTTGATTTTTAGTTTAAGAAAACTAGGGGTAACCACAAACCTACTTTGGAAATCTAGGATCTAGTCTTCCTAAATTTCAGAGAGGGCTCTCTCTTTATGATTTAACTTTGTTTTAGTTTAATATTTTAGGCTAGTTATGATAGTTCAATTTGGTTTTGATTTTGAAATATTTGGTGGAAAATAAGATTACTTAAAGAAAAATTAAAGAGGGATCTACTAGTCCATTGGGCTATGGAGGCAAAGACTAGCAAGCAGAACTAGAAGGCAAGGCCAAAATGATGCTAATGTATTAAGGGAAAGCTAGATAACCCTTAGAGATTTGGATAGATTGTTTTGATGAGATGGCTTTCTTCGGGATAAAGGGAAATGAAGAATCCTTTGATCTAGAAAAAGAGGAAGGAGGCAGGGGTCAAACGGGACTAGGAACAATTAAGAATTCCTAAATCTGGAAATCAACAAAAAACATTTAAATGATTAAGTAGTCAAGACAGGGAGTTCTTACACTAATCCTGAAGTAATACTCCTAATTAATCATTAAGATTGAATAACATATATGAAATTGTATGTAACTCAGAATGGAAACAATGACAAGATAGATGCACTTTACTCTTTAAATTATCGCATGAATCCTGAATTATGAAGTCCAATTGGCTATTGTCTAGACTGCTGCTTTGAAATCAACACATGTGAGCCTCCAACATACCAGCAAAATGTCTATAATGTTCTTAGCAATTTTATTCCACCCTAAACACTTCATAAACTGAAGTATTTATACAAATTTTTATTACAAATATCCTAGAGAGATCTAGGAATAACTCTAGGAAAATAAAAATATCTTTACACATTAAGAGGGACAGTTGCTTAACAACTTTAGCAAGCTGTCCTCTTATCTAGAAAATATAGAGCTATCTTATCTAAAAAAAATTGTTTGTTTGAATAATTGTCCATGCTTGCTGGCATTTTGAAAAATATATTTTGGAAGATAAATTCACTAATACTCTTTCCACTTATACTCTTTGAAATTGTACTTTATTCCTGGTACTCTTTCATGATATTTATTTATCATGTTACTGCTGTAAAAAGGGAAATTACAGTAGCCAAATCAGCTAGCTGTTGTTTTCTCTCTGATACACTTTGACCCTGCTCTTTCACCCTGATACTCTTTAACCTGATGTTTTGACCTCTATCTTCTGTAAAAAGAGAATTTTCAATAGTAAAAAATCACAATCAAATACTGTTTTATTTGTTTCATTTTCAAACTGACTGCTTCATCTGTGCTCTCTTTCACTGTTTGCTTCTTTGCTGCTATAATAAATCTGTAAAAGTCTGCCATTGTTCAGCATCTGGTATCTTCACACTTTTCAACTTTCTGTAGTTCTCATATGCCTTAGTGTATTTAGCAAAATTTGACTTAATTACAAACAAATGTTTGATTTCATTCTGAAGGAAGAATAAATCTTCAATGTATTGGAGAACAACTTTCCCTGTTGGAGATCCCTGTGGCAGTTGCTTATTCACCTGTTCTTTGGCATGGTCCCTTATCTTTTTATCATATTCCTTTTGGTCCATCAATTTTTCATTGAATACATGGATGTCTGGAATGCCTGCTTGTCTTAGCATAGTATACTTTGCTAAAAACTTGGTAATGGAAAAATTCATAGCATCACATTTTTCTTTCAAGTTATTCATCAAAGTTTTCTTTGTCAATACTTTTTTGATTTGCAATATAGTTTCTGTCCTGTCTTGTATCTTCAATTCTTCTAGCTCAGTCCTGTTCTTACTGTTTAAGAAGGTAATTAGCTTTAGTGCCTGTGTTGGTTTATCTGCTAACTCTTCTGTTGTCCTTTGTTTTTCACCTTGAGCTGCTAGAAGGAGGTCTCTCTATTCATATATTATCTGGATTGATGGCCATTGAAGATGTATGGCCTCAATAATGTTGCTCCATAGGTGATTTCTTATGTAAGAAATCTATGTAGTGAAACTCAAATCCTTTTGAAGGCTTTTGACTTTCTCTTCAAGTATTTTAGCTTTTTGTTCATAATTGTTGGCATTAATCAATGCTGCTTTATTGGATACCTCCATATTCTAAATCTTTTTCTTCAAACTGTTAATTTCATTGGTTTTCAATGTCATTTCTTCCATTGCTTTGACAATTTTCCCTGCATCATTTGTCTGTTGCACCTGTTGAGGATTCTATTTGGGAGGTGATAGCTGATTGTACTAACACTTCAGTTGCCAGTGGCTATTGGGTGCTAACTTTTCTCCCAATGTAGAAGGAATAGCATCTGTAATAATAGGTATAACCGTGGGAATGGTGGAAGCATTAGTTTCCTTCACAATTTCTTTTTCTTTCATCAGTATATCCAATTGACTTTCCATATCCTTAATTTGGGCAGTAAGCTTTATAATCAACTGCATCATATCTTCTTTCTCTTTATGTCCTTGAAGTATTTCCTTACTCTGTGGGTGCTCACTTTGAGGAAGTTTTAACTGTTTCCTCAAAGTAGCAATATCATCATTTTTCTGTTTGATTAATACTTCAACAGCTTGTATATTTGATGGGTCAACTCCTATTTGTAGAATCAAATCTTCTAAGGCCTTGATCCTTAGATCTTTTGCATATAAGGAGCCTTTATCAAGCTTCATATGATCTTGCAGGTTGATAATAGTATTTTGAAAATTGGTTACACTCATGGCCTTTGTCACCACAGTGGAATATAACATCTCAGAGTTATGTCTGTGAAATTCTATCTAATCCAGTTCATGCACCTTTTTAGTATCTATTTCAAATTCCATCTTTTTGTAATCAGCAACTGTTTTTGGAGTTGAAGTAGTAGGTTGTAAATAAGACATGATCATTTTATTTGAAGAATAATCAAATGTTGTAAGCAATCTATCCTGATTTCTTGGCTTCTGCTTGAGAAATTGAGAATAAATCTCACTTTTAATTTCCTCATTTCTTTGTTTAATCTGCTTATATCTGTCCTTAATATCCAAATATTTTTCTTCTACTGTTTGGGAAGAAGAAGTTTCCATATTCACCTGTTGTTCAATCATTTAGGTCTCCTTTCCTTTGGACGTTGCTTGTTCTTTTTCAATCTCCGTCAAAGTCTCCTTAATTATTGTAGTGGCCTCATCATTACTGACCTCTGGTTCCTCTTCAACTTCAATAAGTTTTTCTTTGCGTATGGAACCAAATCTTAGCCTTTTATTGTAGATGAGTTTGAACTTAGTATCTGAATTATTTTCTTCTGTATAGGCTCCCTCATCTCTGCTTCTTTTTTTTGAAGACTCTAGCTGTTTAGAAGTTACTACAGTAAGTGTGGTATCCACTTTTTCTGTTGGCTGTGTATTTGTAGTTAAATCAACCAATGTATTTTCTTCCCATTCTGCCTTATTAGAAAACTTTTCAATATCAAGCTTTGACTCATGTATGAAAGGAGGCACCTTATTTTTAACCCTTATACTGTTCAAAAGACCTTGGGGGTCATAATTCCAAGGGAAACTCACTTGAAATTTCAGCTCTGATAATCTCTTTTCTATCTCTTTCTCAGCATCCCTATTATTCACTATGAAAGGACCAATTTGATTTTTTAGTTTCAAGTGGGTCTTCTTTTTAGAAGCCATGAAATGGATAGCATCAACATTCAACACCTGTCTCAAATATTCTGGAGCAAAGACTCTGATAGTCAAAAACTTAGGTAACTTATATGAAAGCAGATTGGTTCCAAAGATTCTTAATTCAGTGTGCTTCTCATACAAGTACCAATCTCCCATTTTGCATTCTTTTGACAGTTGTAATATCCTTTTCATCTCTTCACTTACTCTAGGTTGTTCTGATTTTTCTATAAAATTCATAGCTAGCCTAATAAACAAATCTATGAAATCTGTGTAATTGAATTCACTTCCTTCTTTTCTCAACAATAATGTCCAAAATACAACTGATAGAGGCTGGCCCTCTACATTAATTTTCTGCAATGTTATTGGGAATTGATCTGCTTGTGAGAATAAGAACAAATGAAATAAATAGGAAGAATACCTAAATACCCCTTCAGTGGGTAAATTTTTCAATTTATGGTGTATGGAATCAGCAATAAACATGGCAAAATCAAATATCACAGCAGGAGGTTGACCAGGAGACAAGGTAGACAAAAACCCAAGGACAGACTCATCAGTAAACTCATCAGTTAAATAGCCCAATATGAAGGATAACATAGAAATTACATGCCTAGAACCCTTTGGAAACTTGGAAGTGGAATAGGGAGGATTCAGCTTTGGGATGTCCACATGACTAGGCATGAAGTTCTGAAAAATCATGAATCTTTTAGGGAAATCTAACTGTTAGTATGAATCTTTTGTCGAAGTGTACGAAAAAAGACCACTTTAGCTTCGCATAACTTATAGCCCTAACATCAAATATGGCTGCAAATATCTTCAGATCTGCAGTTAGTTGATCAAGGCAAGTGCTGCAAAAATCTAGATCTATGCATAAAGAGACATTAAGCAGTAAAAATAAGGTTTTGCTCCATACATCCAATAGACAATACAAGAACAATATTTTTGAAAGAATTTTTTGTATTAAGGGCACCTGGGAGGAAAACAAGAAGGTGTTTCCAATTCTCCTCAATGGGATGGGTTCTTGGAAGTCTTCAGCACTTCAGATCTATCATTTCTCTCTCCTGTTGGTGTAGAAAACTCAGCCAAAGATAGAACTCAAAGGGAGCTCACACAGCAAATAATGGAAAATATGACAATGATAATGGCTCAAAGTCAGACCAAGAGTATAGATCCAGAGTGATCTAATAGGCAACAAAAGGTGAAGAATGGTATGAGAAACCCTCCTATTTATAACAAAATATTGGATCATTCTAGATCTTGGTGCATGATTAAAATAACATTAACCAAATCTAGATCCACCTTTTATGGAATATTTTATTATATTTGTTGGAGGGAAAAAGTATTTGACTTGGGTCAAATCCCTTTATTTGTGAATAATAAATAAATAAATGATTTATTTATCATTTTAAGGAAGTGGTTGAAAGATAATCAAATAAATAATGATTTCTTTAATTATTTATGGGTGATTTAGTCATATTTAACAAGGAATATTATTTAAATAAGATTTAAATAATTATTCCTAGAAAATAATAAGATAAATAAAGATTTATCTAATTAATTTCTTTGTTTTGGGTTAAACATGACCAGGAATAATAATTGAATTATTTTTTAATTAATTATTCCTTGAGGAAAATCAAACAAATATAGGTTTGTTTAATATTTCCTTTTGGGGTTTCCTGTTTAGACCATCAACAACCTAATAAATGTGTTTTATTAAGTTATTTTACATAGTGAAAGCAATTTTACTTAGGGTAAAATTAGTCTTACATGGTGTACTTGGGTCCATCTAATGATAGTAGGTTAGATGACCAAAAAATGGTGTAACACTAACCCTAAATATAATTGAGTCAATGCTTCAATGGATAATGGGACTGCCCTAGGGTCAAACTGTAACTGCAACATTTTATTGATTGACTCTGCAATAATAGAAAAAAGGATTTCCCTCTCATTATTCACAATTGATCTTTGGTTTGGGACATAATATTTTTGGCATAGTCTTATCAGGTCCTAACCAGTATGTGTTACTGGGACTATATATTTGGGTAAATTTGTATCCCATAGAGACATTTATTCTTTGTTTAGGAACTTCTCATAACACCAATTGTGTACTTCTAGTACATTAAATTCTACTGGAGGATCTACAATTTTGTAATCCAAATCAACTAAAGGGATAACTTCTTCATTGGACATTGGAGGTTGAAGAGGATTAATAGTTATAGTGGTCTTAGCAGTGATAGAAGGGGTATACTTTGGGGCTTTTGCTGCTTCAGTATTGGAAGGTTTGGATCCTCTAGCCTTAGGTGTGATTTTCTTTTCTGTCATTTTAAATTAACTACAGCAAGATTATACAATTTTCTATAGGTGTTTTTTCTTCAACAGAGGGTAATTGAGCAATTTTATGGGCAAGGATGATAGCAATGGGAAATTTAGTTCTCAATTAGGATTTTTAGGACACAAGGGACAAGTTTGAGACAAAAAACACAGGTTTTCCGAATGATTAGGATTGTAAAAAGGGGTTTTAAGGTTTTGTGTGGGTTTAAAAACCTTTTGAACCGTGGAATTTGTCTTTCAAGGGTCTCTGACTGAGAATTTGATTTAAAAAAGAAGTTTTCTGCAAATGGCAATTTCTGGGAAAAAATTGCGAGGGTTTTCTGTCTTTTTTCAAGGTTTTTGACACACCAGGATTGGAAAATTAACTCTTTGTATCTTAATTGGTTCAATAAGCATTCAAAATTATGAAATTGCAGACCAAATTCGGGAAAATACCTAATTTGCAGGTATCTTGATACTTTGAGAAGGGTTTCTGAAACTTTTGATGGTTCTTGTGGATTAGTATGAATCACTGATGTAGAAAATAGCTTTAAATAGTCTTCAAATAGTGGAACAATGATTGAAATCAGGTTTTTTCTCTGAGTAAAGGTCAATAATTTGCACAAAGGAGTTTTTTTTATAGTCTGGCAGCTTTTCACAGTCAGGAATGCACAATAACATTAATAAACCTTATAACAAAGTTTTAACATTTGATATAAATCTTTACAAACTGTAATAAATGCAGTCAAATCTGTGGTGGGAGCAATTTTTCCTTTTGCGAACGCGGAAAACCATCGGTGGGTTTTGCGTTGTGTTTGAGCAGTAAATGGTATTAGGCAAAAAGAACGCGATCGTATCAAAAAATAACACGTCATAGGAGGCAGTAATAGAAAAACTGCCCATTTCGCGCTCGTTTGGGCATTTTGAAGTCGATTAGTTTGGGAGAGCGAAAATGATTGTCAGCCATTAGATTTGATAAGTGAAGGGGAACGATCAGGATGAGTTTAAAAGTTGCAATCAAAAGATGTAGGACCAGGCGGTTTTATGCGCTGGCAAATGTAATAAAACCTTTATATCATATGGATTTATATCCAAAGTTTTATATGAAAAGGGTTATGTATATGGCGGCATGTGATTTAAAAAGGTTCACATATATATAAAAGAATTTCATATATATGGTAAGTTTATTTGAATGGGAGGAGTGCGCATGAGGCGGGTTATAGGGTTTTAACCCGAGTTAAGCCATATATAAAACGTGAGGTTTCATACATCGGGGAAGGTAAAAATGCTTAAGATAAATGATCTTAGGCTTTTAACTTTAGGTTTAAGAAGTGTGGGGAATGGTATTAAGTATATTATAAAGGCGTGGATGATCAATCTTTATAAAACTTAGGGTAGAATGATATAGTCGGGGAAATATTTTTCGCTTAAACATATATAAAACATGCCTAAAGCCCTTTTGTATTTTTATTTTTATTATATACTTATAGACTATGGAAATGTCTATCACTATAGAGGGAGGGATATTTACATATTGTTAATTTTATGCCAAAGGGGGTGTAATTGGGGGTTTTTATTTAAAACATGTGAGTAATTAACTTTGGCAAAAAAGCTTATATTAGTGGGTTTTTGGGAATATTTAAATACAAGAAGTTATATTAATAGGATAAGGTATTTTATAAGGAATTAATAAATAAGTTAGAAGTTAATGTGACATAGGACAACGAAAAACACCAAAATATATTCATATGACTAAGTAAAATGATAATGTAAAAGCATAGCTTTATCATTTATAACTTGACCACTTTCACTTAGAATATAATATTTTTGGAGGGTTTTTATGTTTTTATAAATGAATGAGATTAATCAAAAGGGGATTTTCTTTTTTATTAATTAAAAAGGTTTTAATTATGAACTTGAAGTGAAAATGGATGAATGTAGGGTAAATGATGATAATTAGGAATTATTATAGGAATTCAACACTTTTAACTTAACAGTCATTGAGCCTTGGGTCCGGTCCCAACAGAAGTCAGAGAAATGCTCTAAGCCTCTTTGACTGGAAGTTTAGAATGCAGAATAACTATAGGGGAGGGGAAATTAGTAATTTTTCCATGGTGAAAAATATTTACATGATTCTCCCACTTCTTTCTACCTACCCAACTTTTTAATCTAACATTTTTTCTTCCATTTTGCAAGTGCATTTGAGCTAGCAACCTTGAAACATTTTATTCTTTTGAAAACAATAAAAAACTATCTAAATCTACCTTATATCATCTGAGGGCTTAGATTAAACTGATGAGCTCCTCTTTATTCTCTACCTACCTAGTAATTAGTTGGGATTAAACTGCCTGACTAATCTTTATTCACTATCTACAACAATAAAATTGAAACATGACAAGTCAAGATTGAACAGTTCAACTCATCATGGATTATGGAATTTATTGACACTCTGCCATAATCATCAGTAAAAGTAAAAGTAGTGGCATTTTGACTTCCACGCTTTCATGTTTTATTTATTTTCTTTTGGGGTATATTATTTTTTCTAAGTCCTTTGATTTTTCTTTTAGGACTTTTACCCTCTTTTTGTTTTTCTATTTTTTTTTATTTTTAAAAAATATGGGAAAACAACTTGTAGAAAGCAAAGTATGTACATATTTGCAAGACTATTATAAGTCAATTCCAAATTATGAGTCTTATACTTATAGGACCCTAGCACATCTTAACTCTGGATCGACCAAGCGTCAAGAGGGATCAAATTTCTTGAGTTTCAAACCTCTTTTAAAGTGAAAAGAGAATTGATCTCTATCAACTCTTAGTAGATCCACAGTTAAGATGGATCTAGGTTGGTTATATATTAATTATAAATATTCCATCATTATAAAAATACTCAATATTATATTTATATTTAATGTGAAATTATTATTATAAATATTTATTTTTTATTTAATTTAAATATAATATTATTAAAAAAAATCTCATTTATAAATGAAAATTGTATTAGAATTTATAGAAGCAAAGTATATAGCAATGTCCACCAAAAACTAATGATGTGATTTATCCGAAAGACATTCTCAGAAATATATATACATTTTTATTTTTTATTTTTTTATTTATGTTTTTTAACTGCGCTATACAGGTAGATCTCACGTAAAAACATAAACACGTAAACTAAACATTTAACATGTAATGTTTAACATTCAAAATTTAAAATTTTTAATCTAATGTCGGTCTATTTAAAAATGAATCAAATTATTATTATGTATAAACAAAATATAAATTTAAAATATGAAGAGGTTTACGAACACTCAAAAGAGGTACGGTAAATAAATAAAAATATAAATAAACCATAGGTATGGTAAATAAATAAAACCTCTAGGGTACGGTAAATAAATAAAAATATAAATAAACTAGAAGTATGGTCAATAAATAAAACCTTTTTGTGTATTTACTTCATAGGCATTTTTATATTTACAAAAACTAAAAAAAAAAGTTTTATTTAGGTGAAGCCTATGGGCCAAATGCCATGGGACAAATTATTATTAATACCATGTGCCAAATACCATATATATAAAAGAGGTATGATAAATGAATAAAAATAAATCAAATATGATTAGAAATAAACATCTAATTATATACGAAGCTTAAGGGCCAAATACAGTGGTTAATAAAAGAGGTATGGTAAATAAATAAAACCTCTTTTTATATTTACTCCACAAACCTTTTTATATTCATGAACACTCAAAAAATAGGTTTTATTTAGGTGAAGCCTATGGCCAAATACCGTGGGCCAAATTATTATTAATACCATGCAAAAAAACATTATTAACCCTAATATTAATATTAAATATTATTATTATTAAATATAATATTCATATTAATATATTATAATATTAATATTATTAAATTAATAACTTCGGATTAATACAATATTAAATTTTTTATATTATAATATATATTAATATATCATGATATATATTAACTCTAGATATATATAGGAGGGAAGAACAAAGACATAGAGAGATTGAGGTGGAGAGATAAGGAGAGTGACAAGGGAGAGATGGAGATAAACTGAAGGAGAGAGGAGAGGAGGAATGAAGAGAGATAGAGAGAGAGAGAGAGGATTGGATGGAAGAGAAAGAGAGTGTGTGTGTGATAGGGGAATGTAGAGGGAGGTAGGAGAGAAAGGGAGAGAGAGGAAGGAAGAGAGAGATGACTTGAGAGAGAGGAAGAGAGTGATGAGGGAAGAGAGAGGATTGGATGGAGAGAGAGAGAGAGAGGGAGAGAAAGAGAGAGATGGGGGAAGAGAGAGGGAGGTAGGAGAGGAAGGGAGAGAGAGAAAGGATGAAAGAGAGGACTTGAGAGAGAGGAGGAGAGAGGGAGGGATAAACATATGGAGTTGGAGGGGGAAAGAGGGAGGGATAAAGAGATGGAGTTGGAGGGGGAGAGAGGGAGGGAAGAAGAATGACATATAGAGTGAAAAGTGGAGAGAGAGAGGGAGTGACAAGGGAGAGATAGAGAGAGAGTGTGTATGTTTGGGGTGAGATAAAGAGACAAAGAAGGAGAGATGGAGAGAAGGGCGGAGAGATGGAATTGGAGGGTGAGAGAGAGGGAGCTAAGAAGAAAGGTGGAGAGAGAGAGGGAGTGATAAGGAATATGGAGAGAGAGGGAGAGAGAACAGGAGGAGTGAAGAGAGATAGAAATGGGGGAGAGGGAGAGAAGGGGAAGAGAGAGAGATAGAGAGGGAGAGAAGGAGGGAGTGATAGATAGATAGATTGGAGAAATATAGTTTATGTTTTCAAGGTGATATAGAGAGACAAAGGGAGATAGAGATATAGATGGAAGGTGAAGAGAGGGAAGAAGAGAGAGATGGAGAGAGGGAGGGAGGAAGGGATAGATAGATTGATATATATGGAGTGAGAGAGCATGTGTATTTTGGGGGGTGAGATAGAGATACAAAGATTGATAGATGGAGGGAGATATAGATATATATGGGGGGGAGAGGGAATAATATTTACTACACTAGATGCATTGAATTTAGTGTAGATGGTGATTTCTAATCCTATTTGATTGCTTACACTAGATGCATTGATTTTAGTGTAGATGTTGATTTCTAATTATATTTGATTACTTGCACTACATGTATTGATTTCAATGTAGATGATTTATAATCCTATTTGATTTCTTTCACTAAATGCATTGATTTCAGTGTAGATGGTGATTTATAATCTTATTTGATTGCTTGCACTAGATGCATTGATTTCAGTGTAGATGTTGGTTTCTAATCATATTTTCTTACTTGCACTAGGTGCACTAATTTGAGTGTGTATGTTGATTTCTAATCCTATTTGATTTCTTGCATTAGATGGATTGATTTTAGAGTAGATGTTGTTTTCTAATCTTATTTGATTCTTTGCATTAGATGCATTGATTTCAGTGTAGATGTTGATTTTTTATTTGATTTAATTGGATTTATGATGGTACATTAATTTTAAAGTGATTGGATTAACAATGTGCATTGATTTCAGCGCAAGCACAAAAAATGATTTTTGTGTTATAGTAGTTCAACCTATTAATATTGGAGAGCAAGAGAGAAGATGTATGATGTTTACTACAACAACTCGAGATAAATATTTAAATGGTTTATGATTTCAATTGTCCTTTTCATATAATTGATATGAAAATATGACAAAACCAACAAGGGTGACAATAAGAATAGTAAAAGAAAATAGTTCGACACTTATCACAATGAATAATATTTGTAATTGACTACATTCTTATTATTCACATTTTCTATCATTCAACGCTATTACATTGTCACTTTTCATTCAAAAATTTTATTTGATCATTTTTTATCAGTAAAGTTATTAACAATATTTATCATCTAAACAAACTGAGGTAACTAAGAAAATTTAAAATTAAAATGACCAGATAAATCTCAAACATATTTAGCATATTTAAAATGATTATATTAATACTAGATGTATTTACATATTATTGATAAAATTAGTCATATGTTCGATATGATTAATTTTGCACTCAAAAAAGAGGTTTTCAGGTCAAGAGATTTGGTCTCTCTAGATCTAGAGTTAATATGGATGTAGGATGGTTGTATATTGAATTAGTAGGTTATACGAATTTAATTAATCATAGTTAGTAAAAATAAACCACAATCAATTATAGTTAATATGTGCATCATGTTTTGGAAATTATATATAATCAACCATAGCCTCTATATGGACATGAATTTTAATAAAAGTTTAGAACCATAGTCAACTATATTCCACATAGGCATCATGTTTTGGAAATTACATGTACATTAGTCAACCACAATCAACAATAGTCAACATGCATATCATAATTTTGAAATAATATGCACATAGATCAAACAAAGTCATAGTCAACAAAAGTCAACCATAGTGAACCATAGTAAAAAAAAAAATTCATAGTCAACAAAAGTCAACCATAGTGAACCATAGTAAAAAAAAATTAATCATAGTCAACAAAAGTAAACTAGAGTCAACATGGGAATCATGCTTTGTAAATTATATGTACATCACCCAACCATAGTGCTCAAGAAGTCAATTATAGTCACAAAAGCCAACATGGGCATCAACCATAGTAAACAAAGGTCAATCGTAACATTAAACACAAGTTAGAATAAGTCATCTATAGTCAACCATAGTCAAGAGGGCTCAACCATAGTCAATTACAGTCAACATGAGCATCTTGTTTTGGAAATTATATGTAGACTAATTAAGCAAAGTTAAAAAAATTCAACCATACTAAACCATATAAAACAAAAATTAACTATATTAGTCAACTATGGTTAAGATGAGAATCATGCTTTTATAAATTATATGTACATCAGTGAACCACAGTCAACAAAAGTCAACCATAGTGTTAAAAAAACCAAATGTAGTAACGAAAGTTAATATGGACATCAACCATAGTAAACAAAAGTAAATTGTAGTTAATAAAAGTAAGCGTAAGTCAACTATAGTAAAAATAAGTCAACCATAATCAATAAACTCAACTATAGCCAATTATAGTCAACATGTTTGGAAATTAGATGTACATTAATCAAGCACAGTTAAAAAAATTCAACCATATTAAACCATAAGAATAAAAGTTAACCATAGTAGTCAATTATGGTTAATATGGGCATCTTGTTTTGGAAATTATATGTGCATTGGTCAACCATAATCAATTATATCATTATATGACTAAAAAAAAAAGTAGAAACACAGGTCTAAATATACATGTTTGGTCTAAATAAACATGTTTTGGGATATTATAGATGGTCAATGTTTTAGCTAATTGAAAAGAGAAACAAGGCTAACAATGAACCCTTCTAGTTTGATAACAATCGTTGTAGGTTGGTGAGGGTTCCCTTCTAGTTTGATGCCAATAGTAGTAGGTTGTTGAGGGTTCTTTTGGAGACCAAAAGAAAATTTTAAAAAATATATATATATTTAATTAATGCATTTGGGTGAAAACGGCATTGGAAATGAATAAATAGTTGTATGTTGGTGTGGGTTCCCTTCTAGTTTGATGCCAATAGTTGTAGGTTGGTGACGGTTCTTTTGGAGACCAAAAGAATAACAAATAGTTAATTAATGTAGCTTGGTGAGGGTTCGTTTGGAGCCTGATTGGTGAGGGTAATAGATAACAAATAGTTGGGCGTTCGTTTGGAGCCCTTTTCAATAACAGAGATAAAAAATAGTTGAGTGTTCATTTGGAGCCCTTTTCAATAATAGGTAAAAAATAATAGTTAATTTAATTTTTATTATTATAAGAAATAAAAAATAGTTGAGCGTTCGTTTGGAGCCCTTTTCAATAATAGAGATCGAAACTATGAGGGTAAAGCATACATGTTTTCTAATTAGTGCCCAATAACTTATTTGATCATGTATCTGGTATAAAATACTCAATTAAACGAAGCATTTTTTCAGCGACATTATCACAAGTTTTACAATATACAAGATGGATTTCCTTAGATTGAACTTTCTCCCTAGAAAAGTGGAATTGCATATCAATGTACTTAGTGTTCTTGTGGAACATTGGATTATTAGCCAGTTTAATTGAGCTCTAGTTATCACATTTGATGGTTGTTGCATCTTTCTGTTCTCCCCCGACATCCTGGAGAAGTCTCCGCAACCAAATTTCCTGACATGTTGCTTCGCACATTGCTTGATACTCTGCTTCCACTAAGGACAAGGAAACTATCATCTACTTCTTATTGCTCCATGCAATCACCCTGGATCCAATGATAAATGCATAGCCTATTATGGATCTTCGATCGTCTACATTTCCAGCCCAGTCGAAATCTGTAAATCTTGTAAATCTAACATCAGAAGAATTAGTATAAATAATACCATAATCTAAGGTTCCTTGTAGATACCTTAGGACGCCTTTCGCTACAATCTAGTGACTCTCAAGTGGCTAGGACATAAATTGACTTAGCACACTAACTGCATAAGCCAAATATGGTCTCGTAGTGGTTAAGTAGATTAAACTCCCAACCAACTATTGAAAAAGTGTTGCATCTGCCTCTTTATATCCATCCTCACTCTGAAGTCTAGCGTTCTCCTGTATTGGTATTGTTGTAGCCTTACACTAATCTTGTTAGGTCGTAATATTACTAGTGTAGTCCCTTATTGTTATTAGTGTAGCCCCCTTATAGTTATTGTTGTACCCCTGTAACCCTCATATTGTTATTATTGTTCCCTTACATTATTATTGTTAGGTCGACTAGGATTATATTGTGACCCCATGGACTCCTATATATAGAAGGAGGTTCTGTCATTTGTATCATCCAATAATTGTTCATTTATGTAATTTAAAGGAGGTTTCCCCCTCGAAGTGGCTTTTTCTAAGGCGTTGATCTCTCTTTTATTCTATTTTTGGAGCTGGTTTCATAACATTTGGTATAAGAGCTTTGAATTCTAGGGTTTTTCTGCTCCAAACAGGTCATCGTGGAATTTTCACTATAACTAATTTTCAACTAATTTTCTATGAAGGTTATGAAGCTGAAATTTTTACAGAGCAAAGATGAAATCCTGAGGAACTTTGTGTAAAAATTTCAGATCTTGGTTCGCAATATTTACGGAGATATGATCTGTGGTAGTTGGGGTTTTTTCAGGCTCCTGAATTTCACCTAAACAATACATCATGGAATTTACTCTATAACTTCTTTTCTACGATGGATCAGAAGCTGAAATTTTTACATAGAAAAGCCGAAATCCTGAGAAACTTCCTGTAAAAATTTCAGATCTATGTTCTTAACATTTTCGGCAATATGATCTGTGGAAGTTAGGGTTTTTTCAGGCTCCCGAATTTCATCTCAAAGAGGTGACCTTGGGAAAATCATCATAACTCTCTCTTTGAGTATCGGATTGGAATTCTGTAAAAATTGGCCGCAAGTACACAGACTTTAGTTTTATGTGTATCAATTTCAGAGCCAAAGGAGGAAACAGTGAGACGTGGCACGTCGTACAAGTGCGCTCTACTGAACTAGTCCATAATTAGATCATTGTGGGAGATTCAACATTAATTTGACTTGAAGTATCCAAATTAGGTCAGACCTATGGCATTAGAAAGAATATTCAGAGGGCTACTATAGGACCGAATTTCAGATATTGAAGATATGCAATTACAGATATAAATCAGTTTCAATATTGAGCTCCTCAACAACAAGAAAAAGGTGTGTATTTGTTTTCAAATTGCATAAGTCTTGTTTGAAGAATCACTTGTAAGTGATTCCAAGGGAATATTGAGAATATATATCAGTATTGGGTTCAAAATTTCCCCTAAAAAGAATTCAACACCCATTAAGCCCTCATAATACTCTAATATGACTCATGAAGATGAAGAATTTCAACATTATCTATCAAAATTACAAGAGCAAGTGCACCAAATTTCACTCTCATAAGGAGCAAAAAAAAATGAAATGGAAGTTTTGAAGAAAGGTGTGGAAGCAAAGATGAATGGTTTGAAGAACAATATGGATGGTTTGAAGAAAGCCGTGGAAGCTAAGATGGATGGAATGGAAGCTGGCATGGAAGCTAAGATGGAGGACATGAGAGAAAAAATGAAATACAACTTGGAAAACATGAAGAATGATCTAAAGCCAGACATGGAAGATTTAACAAAATTGATACAATAAATGTTTCCTAATGGAGAAAATATGGTAGAGGAAACTCATGATGAGAACAAAATAAATGTTAATCATGATTTCATAAAATCTAATGTTGGATGGAAGAACCAGCATATTCCAAAGATGGATATGAGAAAATTTGATGGCAAGGATCCTATAACATGGATACTACAAATGGAGCAATATTTTGATCTCAATAATGTGCAAAACACACAAAAAGTATGCATTTCAACTTTACATTTAGAACAAAATACATTTGTAAGGTATCGATGGGTTTGCTCCAGTAACAAAATTGTCACTTGGTCAATTTTTACAAAGGAAATGATAGCACATTATGAGGATACAAAGAGCAACACCTTCTTTAGCCAATTGATAAATCTCAGACAAAAGGTTTCAGTGGTGGAGCACATTGAGGACTTCGAAAAATTGAATATAAAGGTAACTGATATTCCAGAGGAACACAAGATTTATTTATTCATAAGGAATTTAAAAGATAACATCGAACATGAAGTTCGTGTTTTGGAACCTGATTCATTAGAGAAGGCATTCAAGTTGGCAAGAAAAAGTGAATGTAAAATTATGGCGACAAGGAAGCCTACCGCTCACATCTATAATGATGGAAGTGTTGCTACTCCTAGACTTCCACAACTTATAAGATTGACACCACAACAATTGGAAGAAAAAAGAGCAAAAGGGCTTTGCTATAGTTGTGATAGCAAATACACTAAAGGTCATAAGTGTGCTGAGAAGAAATTATTTTACATAGATTGTGAGGAGGAGGAAGAAAATGAACAAGAAACTTCAAAAGAAGAGAATATACACCAAGAACCAACCCTAGAAGAAGAAGAAATGAATCTGACCATATCGTGTAATGTATTATCAGGAATTACCACTCCTCAAACTCTCAAGATAGAAGGACATATCAAGAAGAAAAATTTAATAGTGTTGATTAATTCGGGTAGTACCCATAATTTTATTCATTGTAAGGTAGCCAAGGAATTGAATTGTTTCGTATACCCAGCACCAGAATGTCAAGTGATGGTTGCAAATGGAGGAACTATAAATTTCTCTGGAAAATTCCATAATATAAAGCTAACCATGGGGGAATATGTATTGAATAATCCAATGCTTTCCATTCCACTAGGAGGTGTTAATTTTGTACTAGGAGTACAATGGTTACAATCTTTGGGGATGGTAGCTTTTAATTTTCAAGAACTTTTCTTGAATTTTTTTTTGGAAGGAAAGGAAATCGAATTAAGAGGTATCGCAAGGAAGATGGGAAAGATAATAAGCTTTAATTTCATGACAAATCTTCTGAAGAAAGAACAACGAGGTGTAATTGTACAATTATGCTCACTAGAAGTTCCAACATCAAAATCATATATTTCTCGAGATATCCAAAAAGTCTTGGACAATCATTCCAAGGTGTTTGAAACTCCCAAAGGACTCCCACCTATTCATGATCATGATCATGCTATTCATTTGATTCCAATAAGTATTCCTCCAAACATCAGGCCTTACCGATATCCTTATGTCCAAAAGAGCGAAATTGAACGTATGATTGTAGAAATGTTAGAGGCGGGTATAATTCAACCTAGTCAAAGTTCTTTCTCTGCTCTAGTAGTATTGGTGCACAAGAAGGATGGATCATGGCGCATGTGTCCGAATTATAGGGAGCTCAATAAGCTCACTATTGAAGATAAATTTCCCATTCCTGTGATTGATGAATTATTGGATCAATTACATGGCGCAATTTATTTTACCAAGTTGGATATTCGTTCAGGATATCATCAAATTAGAATGAATACTGAAGATATTCCGAAAACAACATTTTGAACTCATGAGGTTCATTATGAATTTTTGGTCATGCCTTTTGGCCTTATCAATGCACCTTCTACATTTCAAGGATTGATGAATTCCATTTTCAAACCCTTCCTTAGAAAAAAATTTCTAGTATTTTTTGATGACATACTAATCTATAGCAGGTCTTGGAAGGATCATGTTCAACATGTTGAGAGGGTGCTCAAACTATTGGAGGAGAAACAATTATATGCAAAAACATCCAAATGTTTCTTTGGAGTACAAGAGGTGTAATATCTGGGCCATATTGTATCTCATGAGGGTGTTAAGGTAGACCCTAACAAAATTAAAGCCATTAAGGAATGGAAAGTCCCCACAACCATAAAGAAGTTGCGAGGATTTCTCGGGTTAACTAGGTATTATCACAAGTTTGTTAAGAATTATGGGAGAATAGCAGCACCTCTAACAACATTATTGAAGAAAGATGCATTTGCATGGACTCCTGAAGCAATTAAGGCCTTATAACATCTTAAAGAGGCAACGTGCATAGCACCGGTCTTAGCTATGCCAGACTTCACAAAAACCTTTATTGTGCAATGTGATGCCTCAAGAAATGGAATTGGTGATGTTTTAATGCAAGAAGGAAGACCCATTGCTCTTTAAAGTTGTCCAATCAAAGGAAAGTATTTACAGAAAGCTATTTATGAGAAGGAAATGTTGGAAATACTACATGCACTAAACAAATTGCGACCTTACCTAATGGGAAGGCACTTCAAGGTAAAAATTGATCATGATAGTCTTAAACACTTTTTGGAGCAAAGACTATCTTCAGAAGAGCAGCAAAAATGGGTCACAAAGATGTTGGGTTATGAATTTGATATCATCTGCAAAAAAGGGAAGCTAAATGTTGTTGCAGATGCACTCTCAAGAAAGGATGAAGAGGTGGAAGCATTTCTGTGTGCAATTTCTATTATCCAACTAGATTGGATAACCGAAGCAAGGGATTAATGGAAGAAGGACAAAGAAGTGTGGACACTCATTCAAAAGTTGTAGCATGATCCTAGTACATATGATACATTTAGCTGGAAAAATGATTCCTTATGGTACAAATATTGCTTATATCTTTGTAAGAATTCCCAACTAAAAAAAATATTCTTTTAGAATTGCACACTTCTCCTTTAGGAGGACACTCAGGATTTTTAAAAACTTACCACAGGGTGAAGAAAGAATTTTTTTGGGATGGCCTTAAATCTGATATTCAAAAGTTTGTGGCAGAATGTTTGGTTTGCTAGTAAAATAAATTTGAGACAATTAAGACCCCGGGTCTTCTACAGCCTTTATCCATTCCAAGTCAACGTTGGGAGGAGATTTCAATGGATTTTATCACATGTTTACCTAAGTCTGAAGGAAAGAGTGTCATCATGGTTGTAGTTGATAGACTTACCAAGTATGCATATTTTTGTGCACTATCTCATCCATTTAAAGCAAGTACAGTTGCTATTGCATTTATGGAAACAATTCAAAAGCTACATGGAAACCCGAAGATTATGGTAAGCGACAGACATCCTTTTTTTATAGAAATTTTGGACGAAATAATTTTCTTGTTTATGTACTCAACTAGCTCATAGCTCGTCTTATCATCCTCAATCCGATGGTCAAACTGAGATAGTGAACAAATGTTTGGAAGGTTATATTCGTTGTTTTGTATCTGATAAACAAACACAATGGGTCAAGTGGTTACCTCTGGCTGAATGGTTGTATAACACTTCCTTCCATACTGTAGCAAAAATGAACCCATTTATGGCACTTTATGGATATCATCCACCGTCCATCACATCATATTTAAGAGAAAATTCTAAGGTGCAAGCAATGGAAGATCACATCGAGCATCAACAGCAAGTTCTCCAACCCTTAAAGGATAACCTAAATTTGGCACAAAATATAATGAAACAACAGGCAGATCAACATCGCAGCAAGAGGAAGTTTTGATGTAGGAGACCAGGTATTTTTATGGCTACAACCATACAAAAAATGCCACTCAAGTAAGCTAAGAAGGATACTAAATTATCGCCAAAATACTATGGTCCTTACAAGGTGTTGCAAAAGATTGGTACTATGGCATACAAACTGGAGATTCCTATTTCTTCGCGAGTGCATCCAGTTTTCCATGTTTCATGCTTAAAGAAGGTTATAGGTGACAAAATTCTAGTGCAAACAATATTTCCAGAACTTGATGAGGAAGGAAAAATCATATTGGAACCTGAAACAGTCACGGAAACAAGAACTCGAAAGCTATGAAATCGATCATTTCAGAGTATCTCATCAAGTGGACGAACTTACCCACTGAAGATTCTACATGGGAGGATGAGAATTTTATACAGAAGCATCCAGAGCTACTTAAGTGTTGAGGACAACACTTTTTTGAAGGAGAGGGGCATTTTAGGTCCCCATATTACTAGTGTAGTCCCTTATTGTTATTAGTGTAGCCCCTTTATTGTTATTGTTGTACCCCTGTAACCCCCATATTGTTATTATTGTTCTCTTACATTATTATTGTTGGGTTGGCTAGGATTATATTGTGACCTCATGGACTCCTATATATAGAAGGAGGTTCTGTCATTTTTATCATCCAAGAATTGTTCATTTATGTAATGTAAAGGAGGTTTCCCCCTCGAAGTGGCTTATTTCTAAGGCGTTGATCTCTCTTTTCTTCTATTTTTGGAGTTGGATTCATAACAGATCCATCCTAAATATTTCCAGTAGAACCCTGACATACTTACCCCGGGATAGAAAAGTTTGTCCTGAATCTCTCCAGATATCAAGATCCAAACAATATCTTAGTTCACCAAGGTCTTTCATTTCAAACATTTGTGACATTTTCTCCTTGATTTATTTTATTAGATCAACAACATCTCCTGTAATAATTAGATCATCTACATACAAATAAATCAACACTATATGCCCCTTTTCATTCTTCACAGTATACAGATTAGGGTCATTTTTACTTCTATTGTAGCTGTGTTGCAGAAAAAATGAATCTATCTTTTCATACCATGACTCAAGTGCTTGTTTTAGTCCATATAAAGCTTTCTTTAATATGCAGACTAAATCTTCTTTGCATTTCTGGAAAAACCCCTCAGGTTGCTCTAAGTAAACCTCCTCTTTCAACTCCCCATTTTAAAACACAGACTTTACATCTAGTTGGTAAATAATCCAGTGATTTCTAGTAGCTAAAGCAATCATCATTCTGATAGTATTTAGTTTAGCTACGGGGGCGAAGGTTTCCTCATAATCAATACCTTATTTTTGTGAATACCCCTTTGCTACCAATCTAGCTTTAGTTTATCTATACTTCCATCTGCATTAAACTTGGGTTTATACAATCATTTACAACCTATGGTTTGTTTCCCTTTGGGTAGTTCAACTAGCTCCCAAGTGTTGTTTTTAAGAATTGATTCATATTCCTGTTCCATAGCTTCTTTCCATTCAATACATTGATTGGCTTCTCTATAACTAGAAGGTTCTATAACATTAATCATGCTAGTTATAAAGGCATTTTCCCTATATCTAGCAGGAAATTGAGCCTGCCTACCTGATCTTCTGAGCGTTGGTGAGGCATCCAACCTGTTCTTAATTTCCTTTGAAGGACTTGGCTCGATTGTTGTATCTGAACTTTCTGCTTCTTCCTTTTTCTGATTCTCGTGGCTGTCACCTGCTTCTTCGCTTCCTTCCTCCAACAAAGGAATATCACATTCCTCATTGCTTTTATCAGATTCATCATAAACATGCTCATGGAACATGACATCTCTACTGACAAAATTTTGTGAGTAGAGGGATTAAACAATCTATAGGCTTTATATTCTGAACAATAACCTACAAAGGTGCATCTGATGTCTTTTGAATCTAATTTTCTCCTTTCTTCCCTGGGAATGTGGGCAAAGGCTTTAGACCCAAATAACCTCAAATGTTTTACTGCAAGTTTGAATCCATACAATGCTTCAAAAGGAGTTTTAAACTCGAGACTTTTTGTAGGACTCCTATTTTTCAAATAAACTGTAGTATTCAACGCTTCAGCCCAAAAACCATTTGAAATATCCTTACCTTTCAACATGCTCTGAGCACACTCCACCAATGTTTTGTTCTTCCTTTCCGCTACTCCATTCTATTGAGGAGTATGGGGTACTGTGAATTGCTACAATATTACATGGTCTTTACAATACTTTGTGAATTCAAGCTTCATGTATTCTCCCCTTGATCGGAGTGGAGAATATTTATATACTTCCTTGTTTGCTTTTCAATCATAGTTGTGAATTGCTTAAAATATTCAAATGTATGGATTTTCTTATCAAGAAAATATACCCAAGAAAACTTTGTGCAGTCATCAACAAACAGTAGAAAATATAGTGCACTTCATAATGAATTTGTTTGCATAGGTTCACATAGGTTAGTATGCACTAATTCAAGTATATCTCTCTTTTTATTTTCTACTCGAACATGGAATTATTCTCTATACATATTTCCTAATGAAAAATCTTCACAATCATTATTCACTTTTTTTAAACCAGGAAGAACTCTTACCATTTCCTTTTTCTGAAGTAACAACAGATCGTTGAAGTTGATGTGACCAAGTCTCTAGTGTCATAGCTCTTCTATAGTTAAACTCGATCATGAAAAATCTTGATGTGGTTCTGTCCTCATATTTAATTTGTACAGACCTCTTGTTCAAATTCCTGAAGCAATAGTCTTCATACCATCCAAAAAAATTTTAATATAACAATGAGATTTAAATAATTCTACCTTGAGGTTCTGATATGTTGATCTGAATGTGATCAAATAAAGTGCTTAAGCAGTTTGATTAGTTTGTCCTTTAGATTGATTGTTAACTGAAGTAATCTTTATGTGGAAGATGACATAAACCAGCAGCAATAAATTATTAAATAACAACAATAAATAGAGAGAAGAAGAAGCAAACAGTTGATGACGGAGTTCATCCCTCCTGGACTACATCTCCGAGTCCGCTTTCAAGTGGGCATCCGTTTTTATTAGGATTGATCTTGAGGAATATTTACACTGAAATGGAACAGAATGAATGTGCACGCAGGCACTTCTGAACTCTGTAAACAGAAAGTACAATTCCTCGCCTTTCCGACGTCTGTCTCTATGCTCAATTCCAATACCCAATGGCTAACCAATGTTGCAAACAATTCTACCTATGTCCTTCTGAAACTGAACTCCAAACACACACTATGTCCTTCAATCAAAAATTCCATGGTTTAAATAATAATGCTTTGTACCACCGATGTCCAGATTGGGAAGATGGTTGAGCTTTTTGAGTGATTAGGTTTTGAATCCCTATCTCCTATTAATGAACCTAAAACCTAGGGATATACATCCTTTGACCTTAGAGCTGAATTTATTTCAAAAACCAAATAAAAACTATAGGATAAAATATTAATCCGGCGGCTTGCAAACTAGGTGGAAGATACGATCTCCAGCATCTGATCAGCGCGAGCGGGCGAGATTTAACATCGACGTTTACGGTTTTCCTCAGGTGGTCACCCTGACGGTTCCAGCAAACAGTTGTCACATGCAGATTTGTCGCAGGTTCTAACATCTGGCAGTCAGGGCCTTAACCCCAGTGGTTCTGCTTTCCTGCATTCACATGGCTTATCCACGTGGTCTTTGCGTAGTTTACAACTAGCAGACATATCCAAACAACTCCGAACCTTTAACATTCTCAGCCACGATTAATGCACATTGTCACATGTGCAATCTCCGATACGGTCTACCTTGGCGGTTAGCACTATTTTGTTTTAATTTGATTTTAATAAAAAGTTCGTGAGTGGGTTTTGTAATGTAATAAGGTTTTTTGACCATAGGAACATTTGCGCTAGGTTTTTTTAACATAGGCTTTAAGACTTAGGAGTAAGGACTTAGGAGTAATTTTTAGGAACTAAGCTATCACTTAGGTCTTTAAACCTTAGGTCTTAGATGATGTGGATAGGGTTTTAGACTTAGGTATTAGAGTTTTAGATCTAGGTTAGTTTTTGTAACCATAGACCTTTACATTGTAAGGTATTTCACCCTTTGACCAATTTTAACCCAATTTCACCTTTTCATCGCATACATGACAATCATGCCATGAACCTGACACTGAACCATGGACGATTTTGAGGTCTTCCTTCGAATGATACTGACGGAACTGGCAGATTTGGAGACTGAACTGGACGTCGAACAATATGGAACTCTGTCGATCTGTACTGATCAAGATCCTCCTAGATCAATCCTCTCCACTTAAAAGCTTTTGGACCACAAAATCTTGATTTTAAGCAGACAATAAGTGAGAATACAACTCTCTCACTTTCATCTTCACTTTGATGACATACAACCATACTTGATCATCGACCTGAGACTGATGCTTGTCATGGCGCAATTTGAACCTAACTTGACTCAATGCTTGTCGTGGCACAGAAGAATGTAAGGCTTCATTGTAAGCTTGATGCACATAAATTAAAAATTCATCCCACATCTTTGGATGTATACTGCAGTTACCTCGAAGAATATGTATCCCGGTCCTCTTTACCATTTCTGTCTATCCTTTAACCAAATCCATGTTGCCCCATGGTTGCAAAGGAACTGGAAGTGGCATGTGCAAACCAATCTTTTGATTGCATGGCTTGCTTGTCGAACACATTACACATCCCTTTATGTACTTCACAATTGTTTCATACATATAAGGCCAGTAATAATACCTTTGACTTTGTGTCGTAGTCTTTCTTACACCAAAATATCCTGCAATCCGAGAAAGATGAATTTCTCGAATAACCTGCACTCTTTCTATCTGAGCATTATGAGTTAGTGATTCAAAATTTTCTTCGAAATCATTATCAGTACTATACTACTCTACATAACTTTCATGAACCAATGAACTTTTATGCAGTACTACTGAAGCATTCAAAGACAGCATATCAACTACTTTACTTGTTACACTTTCCTTGTCCTTAATTACTAAGTGATTTTGCTGAAGAAATCCCATCCAACTGTAGTGAGATTGTTGCAACTTAGTATATGACTGAAAGTATTGAAGCAGTTGATTATTTATGTGAATCACTGTTTCCATTTCATAACCTTTAACATCTGTTTTAACTTCATATGGTTGTTGATGATTTATCAATGCTGTGAAATTTTCTGCTTAATTGAATCAACTTTAACATCAACACTTATTCCCCATGTCCCGTTTTGCTTATGAGCCAAAATTATGGGTGAACTGTATGGAGATGAACTGGGTCACATTAATTCTTTTCCAACCTTCCCTGGAATTTGTTGCTTTATTTCTTTATGCTCTATAACTGTCTTGTGACACATTCCATTATTAGAGGCATCAAACATCAACTACATCTCATGTGATTTTTCCATTTTATGAAGTAGATGTTTTGGTTCTTTAACTAGATCCCGAAATAAATCTACCTTTTTAACCAAATTGCCTTCATACAGAATTTCACAACCTGAACAAGTATCATTAAGATCCTTATGTTGTTCTTTTAACGACATGAATATGTATCTTTTACTTGAACTTATTAAGCACTTCATCTGATTAGAATTAATTAAATTCAAGTGATCTTTGATTTTATGTGCCCAAACGATGTATTTAATCCCATCTTTCCTGAGATAATACAATGCTCTTTTCTATAAAATACTGCATCACGGTCATAGAGATAAGGGCTTCCTAAAACAATTCCACATATGTCTAACGATATCACATCTAGCTCCACTTCATCGATATAGTTAGCTGTGATTGCAAATTTTAACCAACACTGTTTGGTAACATGAATTTGACTTTGTTCCTTTAACCAGCCTAAAGGATATGGTTTCAGATGATTATATGTTTTCAAACCCAATTGTTTACCCAATGACTCAGAAATCAAATTTTCCTGTGATCCCGTATCGAATAATGTATCTATCTTAGTATGCTTTGAAGTTACCCTTATATGAAATAACTCGATTCTTTTTCCTTCATTTTTTTGTTTGATGTTTGAAGAAGCAGAAGTACTAGCATCAGAGATTTTACCTGTTGTAACCATAGCATTGATTTTTCCTTCATCACCTGAATCTGATCCCAAGTCCAAGCCTTGCTGGATTGCTGTTTCAGCCTTCTTTTCACCCTTCTTCGATTGAAACTTCTTCGGCTTCAGTTCCGGATGAAGTTTCCAAAACCTAGCTTCATCATGGAAGATCCTTTGGCAATGTGTACACGGAGGTCTTTCATCTTGCTTCTGAGTTGTGGCAGTCTTCTTTCCCTTTGACTTGCCCTTCTTTTTGTTGTCTTCAGTTTCCCATTGCTTAGATGCCTTTGGTGTAAACTTGAATGGTCTACCACCTGATTCGACATGAATAGATTGAACCCAAACTTCATCAAAATCATTAGGATTGAACATTAATAATGTATGCTGCAAATATGAATGCAAACTGCCAATATACTTCAAAAAAGTTTCTTTTGTGTCCAAAGAAATACCAAGTGCTAATGCTTTCTTTCTGAATTCTTGTGTGAACTCTTGAACATTTTTTCCCTTACCTTGTCGCAAGCGCTGCCAATCAATTACAGCTTGTTGTGTGTGACTCAATGGATAGAATTGTTTCTTTAGAGCTTTAATAAGCTTAGTCCATAAGGTGATAAGTTTTCCTTTACGGTTTAAATATATATGTGTCTTACTTTCCCACCAGATCAAAGAAGTACCCCCCATTCTAAGAGTAGCTAATTGGATCTTTGTCTTATCATCAGTAATATCTTGAATACGACAATAGACTTCTAATTGTTTTACCCAATTATCTAGTTTCTCAGGGTTTATTTCACCATCATACACAGGTAATTTGAACTTAACATCAAGTTTCAATAGTGGACTCTTAGGTTTCTTTTCTTTTTCTGATTCAGAACTAGAAGTAGAAGAGGAAGAAGAAGATGATGGAGATGATGGAGGAGAAGGAGATTTATTTGCCTTTCCTTTACCATTTTCCTTCTTTGATGCCTTCGACGATGAGGCTGCATCTCTCGTCTTCTTGTCTTCATATAATTCTGCCAACATTTGCTGCATGTTTAGAAACATCTATTGGATTTGATTCTCATCCATGTGTTTCTTTTCAGTAGCTTCAGGAGTCTCAACGGTCTCAGTCCCTGTCATCGTTGATTGACGATTGACTTTCCGCCTTCTGATATTTGGATCGAATTCCTCAAGCTCACCTTTTCCATGTTGCAATCCCAACCTGGTTAACATCCACTAACAACAAAACTACAAAGCACAACCTGCTCTGATACCAAAATGATCTGAATGTGATCAAATAAAGTGATTAAGCAGTTTTATTAGTTTGTCCTTTAGATTGATTGTTAACTGAAGTAATCCTTATGTGAAAGATGACATAAACCAGCAGCAATAAATGATTAAATAACAGCAATAAATAGAGAGAAGAAGAAGCAAACAGTTGATGACGGAGTTCGTCCCTCTTGGAATACATCTCCGGGTCCACTTTCAAGTGGGCATCTGTTTTTATTAGGATTGATCTTGAGGAATATTTACACTGAAATGGAACAGAATGGTTGTGCATGCAGGCACTTCTGAACTCTGTAAACAGAAAGTACTCTTCCTCGCCTTTCTGATGCCTATCTCTGCACTCAATTCCGATTCCCAATGGCTGAGCAATGCTGCAAACAATTCTGCCTATTTCCTTATGAAACTGAACTCTAAATACACACTATGTCCTTCAATCAAAAATTCCATGGTTTAAATAATACTACTTTGTACCACTGATATCCAAATTGGGAAGATGGTTGAGCTTTTTGAGTGATTAGGTTTCGAATCCCTATCTCCTATTAATGAACCTAAAACCTAGGGATATACATCCTTTGACCTTAGCACTGAATTTATTTCAAAAACCCAAATAAGAACTATAGGATAAAATATTAACGGGGCAGCTTGCAAACCGAGCGGAAGATACGATCTGCGACATGTGATCAGCACGGGCGGGCGAGATTTAACACCGACGGTTACGGTTTTCCTCCAGCGGTCACCTCGATGGTTCCGGCAAACAATTGTCACATGCAGCTCTGTCGCGGGTTCTAACATCTGGTGGTCATGGCCTTAACCCCGGTGGTTCCACTTTCCTGCGTTCACATGGCTTATCCAGGCAGTCTCTGCGCAGTTTACAACTAGCAGACATATCCAAACAACTCCGAACCTTTAACATTCTCCACCACGGTTAATACACATTGTCACATGTGCAATCTCCGATACGGTCTACCTTGGCAGTTAGCACTGTTTTGTTTTAATTTGATTTTAATACAAAGTCCGAGAGTGGGTTTTGTAATGTAATAAGGTTTTTTGACCATAGGAACATTTGCGCTAGGTTTTTTTAACATAGGCTTTAAGACTTAGGAGTAAAGACTTAGGAGTAATTTTTAGGACCTAGGCTATCACTTAGGTCTTTAAACCTTAGGTCTTAGATGATGTGGATAGGATTTTAGAATTAGGTATTAGAGTTTTAGATCTAGGTTAGTTTTTGTAACCATAGACCTTTACATTGTAAGGTATTTCACCCTTTGACCAATTTTAACCCTATTTCACCTTTTCATCACACACATGACGATCATGCCATGAACCTGACATCGAACCATGGACGATTTTGAGGTCTTCCTTCGGATGATACTGACAGAACTAGCGGATTTGGAGACTGAACTGGATGTCGGACAATATGGAACTCTGTCGATCTGTACTGATCAAGATCCTCCTAGATCAATCCTCTCCACTTAAAAGCTTTTGGACCACACAAGCTTGATTTTAAGCAAACAATAAGTGAGAATAAAACTCTCTCACTTTCATCTTCACTTTGATGACGTAAAACCATACTTGATCATTGACCCGAGACTAATGCTTATCATGGCACAATTTGAACCTGACTTGACTCAATGCTTGTTGTGGCGCAGAAGAATGTAAGGCTTGATTGTAATCTTGATGCACATAAGTTAAAAATTCAACCCACATCTTTGGATGTTTACTACAGTTACCTCGAATAATATGTATCCTGGTCCTCTTTACCATTTATGTTTGTCCTTGAACCAAATCCATGTTGCCCCATGGTTGCAAAGGAACTGGAAGTGGCATGTGCAAACCAATCTTTCGATTGCATGGCTTGCTTGTCGAACACATTACACATCCCTTTATGTACTTCACAAATTTTTCATACATATGAGGCCAGTAATAATACCTTTGACTTTGTGTCGTAGTCTTGCTTACACCGAAATATCCTGCAATTCGAGAAAGATGAATTTCTCGAATAGCCTGCACTCTTTCTATATGAGCATTATGAGTTAGTGATTCAAAATTTTCTTCAAAATCATTATCAGTACTCTACTATTCTACATAACTTTCATGAACCAATTAAATTTTATGTAGTACTACTGAAGCATTCAAAGACATCATATCAACTACTTTACTCGTTACACTTTCCTTGTCCTTAATTACTAAGTGATTTTGCTGAAGAAATCCCATCCAAATGTAGTGAGATTGTTGCAACTTAGTATATGACTGAAAGTATTGAAGCAGCTGATAATTTATGTGAATCATTGTTTCCATTGCATAACCTTTAACATTTGTCTTAACTTCATATGGTTGTTGATGATTTATCAATGTTGTGAAATTTTTCTGCTTAATTGAATCAACTTTAGCATCGACACTTATTCCCCATGTCCCGTTTTTCTTATGAGCCAAAATTATGGGTGAACTGTATGGAGATGAACTGGGTCGCATTAATTCTTTTCCAACCTTCCCTGGAATTTGTTGCTTTATTTCCTTATGCTCTATAACTGTCTTGTGACACATTCCATTATTAGAGGCATCAAACATCAACTGCATCTCATGTGATTTTTCCATTTTATGAAGTAGATGTTTTGGTTCTTTAACTAGATCCCGAAATTAATCTACCTTAATTACCTTCATACTAAATTTCAGAACCTGAACAAGTATCATTAAGATCCTTATGTTTTTCTTTTATTGACATGAATATGTATCTCTTACTTGAACTTATTAAGCACTTTATCTTATTATAATTAATTAAATTCAAGTGATCTTTGATTTGATGTGCCCGAACGATGTATTTAATCCCATCTTTCCTGAGATGATACACATGCTCTTTTCTATAAAATATTACATCACGGTCATAGAGATAAGGGATTCCTAAAACAATTCCACATATGTCTAACGGTATCACATCTAGCTCCACTTCATCGATATAGTTCGCTGTGATTGAAAATTTTAACCTACACTGTTTGGTAACATGAATTTGAATTTGTTCCTTTAACCAGCCTAAAGGATATGGTTTCGGATGATTGTATGTTTTCAAACCCAATTGTTTAACCAATGACTCAAAAATCAAATTTTCCTGTGATCCTGTATGGAACAATGTATCTATCTTAGAATGCATTGAAGTTACCCTTATATGAAATAACTCGATTCTTTTCCTTCATTTTTTTGTTTGATGTTTGAAGAAGCAGAAGTACTAGCATCAGAGATTTTACTTGTTGTAACCATAGCATTGATTTTTCCTTCATCACCTGAATCTGATCCGAAGTCCAAGCCTTGTTGGATTGATGTTTCAGCCTTCTTTTCACCCTTCTTTGATTGAAACTTCTTTGGCTTCAGTTCCAGATGAAGTTTCCAACCCTAGCTTCATCATGGCCTACCCTTTGGCAATGTGTACACGTAGGTATTTCATCTTGCTTCTGAGTTGTGGCAATCTTCTTTCCCTTTGACTTTCCCTTCTTTTTGCTATCTTCAGTTTCCCATTGCTTAGATGCCTTTGGTGTAACTTGAATGGTCTACCACCTGATTCGACATGAATAGCTTGAACACAAACTTCATCAAAATAATTAGGATTGAACATTAATAATGTATGCTGCAAATATGAATGCAAACTACCAATATACTTCAACAAAGTTTCTTTTGTGTCCAAAGAAATACCAAGTGCTAATGCTTTCTTTCTGAATTCCTATGTGAATTCTTGAACATTATGTCCCTTACCTTGTTGCAAGCACTGCCAATCAATTATAGCTTGTTGTGTGTGACCCAACGGATAGAATTGTTTCTTTAGAGCTTTAATAAGCTTAGTCCATGAGGTGATAACTTTTCCTTTACGTTTTAAATCTATCTGTGTCTTACTTTCCCACCACATCAAAGCAGTACCCCCCATTCTAAGAGTAGCTAACTGGATCTTTGTCTTATCATCAGTAATATCTTGAATACAACAATAGGCTTATAATTGTTTTACCCAATTATCTAGTTTCTCAAGGTTTATTTCACCATCATACACAGGTAATTCGAACTTAACATCAAGTTTCAATAGTGGACTCTTAGGTTTCTTTTCTTTTTATAATTCAGAACTAGAAGTAGAAGAGGAAGAAGAAGATGATGGAGATGATGGAGGAGAAGGAGATTTATCTGCCTTTCCTTTACCCTTTTCCTTCTTTGATGCCTTCGGCGATGAGGCTGCATCTCTCATCTTCTTGTATTCATATAATTCTGCCAACATTTGCTACATGTTTAGAAACATCTGCTGGATTTGATTCTCATCCATGTGTTTCTTTTCAGTAGCTTCAGGAGTCTCAACGGTCTCATTCCCTGTCATCTTTGATTGATGATCGACTTTCTGCCTTCCAATCTCTGGGTCAAATTCCTCAAGCTCGCCTTTTCCACATTGCAATCCCAACCTGGTTAACATCCATTGATAAAAAAACTACAAAGCACAACCTGCTCTGATACCAAAATGATCTGAATGTGATCGAATAAATTGCTTAAGCAGTTTTATTAGTTTGTCCTTTATATTGATTGTTAACTGAAGTAATATTTATGTGAAAGAAGACATAAACCGGCAGCAATAAATGATTAAATAACATCAATAAACAAAGAGAAGAAAAAGCAAACAGTTGATGATGGAGTTCATCCCTCCTGGACTACATCTCCAAGTCCGCTTTCAAGTGGGCATCTGTTTTTATTAGGATTGATCTTGAGGAATATTTACACTGAAATGGAATAGAATGACTGTGCATGTAAGCACTTCTGAACTATGTAAACATAAAGTACTCTTCCTCACCTTTTTGACGCCTATCTCTGCGCTCAATTCCGATACTCGATGGCTGAGCAATGCTACAAACAATTCTGCCTATGTCCTTCTGAAACTGAACTCCAAACACACACTATGTCCTTCAATAAAAAATGTCATGGTTTAAATAATACTGCTTTGTACCACTGATATCCAATTTGGGAAGATGGTTGAGCTTTTTGAGTGATTAGGTTTTGAATCCCTATCTCCTATTAATGAACCTAAAACCTAGGGATATACATCCTTTGACCTTAGCACTGAATTTATTTCAAAAACCAAAATAAAAACTATAGGATAAAATATTAACCAGGTGGCTTGCAAACCGGGCGGAAGATACGATCTCTAGCATGTGATCAGCATGGGTAGGTGAGATTTAACACCGATGGTTATGATTTTCCTCTGGCGGTTACCCCGACGGTTCTGACAAACATTTGTCGCATGCAGCTCTGTCGCAGGTTCTAACATCTGGCGGTCACGGCCTTAACCTTGGCGGTTCTGCTTTCCTGCATTCACATGGCTTATCCACGCTGTCTCTGCGCAGTTTACAACTCGCGGACATATCCAAACAACTCTGAACCTTTAACATTCTCCACCACGGTTAATACACATTGTCACATGTGCAATCTCTGATATGGTCTACCTTGGCGGTTA
This sequence comes from Pinus albicaulis, assembly GCA_034641835.2. NCBI lineage: Eukaryota > Viridiplantae > Streptophyta > Pinopsida > Pinales > Pinaceae > Pinus > Pinus albicaulis. The sequence goes on from JAXQQM020086120.1 coordinate 118,579, forward strand.
GCACTGTTTTTTTTTAATTTGATTTTAATAAGTCCGAGAGTGATTTTTGTAATGTAATAAGGTTTTTTGACCATAGGAACATTTGCGCTAGGTTTTTTTAACATAGGCTTTAAGACTTAGGAGTAAGGACTTAGGAGTAATTTTTAGGACCTAGGCTATCACTTAGGTCTTTAAACCTTAGGTCTTAGATGATGTGGATAGGGTTTTAGACTTAGGTATTAGAGTTTTAGATCTAGGTTAGTTTTTGTAACCATAAACCTTTACATTGTAAGTTATTTCACCCTTTGACCAATTTTAACCCAATTTCACCTTTTCATCACACACATGATGATCATGCCATGACCCTGACACTGAACCATGGACGATTTTGAGGTCTTCCTTCAGATGATACTGATGGAACTGGCAGATTTGGAGACTGAACTGGATGTCGGACAATCTGGAACTCTTTCAATCTGTACTAATCAAGATCCTCCTGGATCATATGTAATCATGGATACAAAAATCAAATTCTTTGTAACTTCAGGTACATACATCACATTTTGAATGTGTCTGATATTACCATAAGGAAAAATAATAGGAATGTTCTCGTACCCTTTGATCCGATAACCTCTATCATTGCCAAGGTAGATTTGCGCTCCGTTTTTTGTTTCTTTGAAATATTTTAACCATTGTATGTTTCTTGTCATGTGTGTGGACGCTCCCGAATCCACATACCAGATGTCTTCTTCGACATTTTCATCATAGTCATCCATGAAAAATCTAAAATCCTGAACATGGTCATCATCTGCGAATTGACCTGCATGTCTTTTATCTCTCTGTTGTCCTTCATCAAATTTCTTCTTTCTGCAATGCTTAGCCATATGACCAATTTTACCGCAATAGAAAAATTTTAACACTGAATCATTCCTATTCAGGTACATACTTTGAGATTGATTCGTTCTTTTCTGTGGGTTTCATCCATTTTGATGCGATGAATTTCCTTTTGTGTTGAAGGATTTCTTCTTTACCAATAACGCAAGATCTGCGCTCTGGGGTTTTAGAGCCAATCTTCTTTCTTCTTCTTGCATTAAGATTCCTGTCAGTTCTTCAAACTTTGGGGCTTTTTCCCTCTCATTTATCCCAGTGATAAACATTTGGTAATCGTCAATCATACCATTCATGGTAATCGTAACCAAATTTGTGTCTGCAACTGTCTCACTGATATCTGCCAATTTGTTCTTAAGATCCTTGATCCGCGATATGAAAGAAGAAATAGTTTCATTCTCCTCCATATTTATGGAGAGAATCTTGCTCTTCAAGAACATGAGACGATTTGTATTCCTGATCTCATATAGATCCTTCAACACAGTCCAGATCTCACTTGTGGATTTACATTCTCTGATATGAGGTATGATGCATTATTTCAATGACATATTCAACATCATCCTTCCCATGCTCTCTCTCTTCTCCCAGTCTTGAATCATTGTGGCTGGATAGACTCCTGTTGCTAGCTTCGGCTCATCCCCATTTTCAATCGTCCAGGCACTATGTACTTCTAGCACAGTCTACATCTTGAACTTCCAATTGGAGTAATTGGAACCATCGAGCTTGTTGCTCTCGTTCAAGTATGCTTCGATTATTTGATTGTTAATATTGACGATTCTAAAAAAGCTTTGAGTAATTGACAAGAAAAAAAAATATATCTACCCCAGATGCTCAAAAAAATAATATCATGATACAGATCTACCTGATTTGTGATCAATCTAGCAGGTTGCTCTGCACACTGTGCCACAAGCTCTCAACTCCTCTGCCATGACCTCTTCTATTTTTTAGGACGAGCTCTCTGGCTCCACCACGGCACTTTCTTCAGTACGGGCTCTCTGTCTCCTCTGCACCAAGCTTACACCAGACAGATCTACTTCATATCTCTTCCTTCATCGGCGAGCTGACACGGGTAGCAGATCTGCTTTCAGATCTCTTTCGTCATCAGTGAACTTTCACTGGGAGTAGATCTATCTTAGATCTCTTCGTTCATCAATGACCTTTCACTGGTAGTAGATCTATCTCAGATCTCTTCCTTCATCAACGACCTTTCAGCGACAGTATATCTGTCTCAGATCTCTTTCCTTCGAGTGAACACTAGCACAGATTTTTTTTCAGATCTCCTCTTCCCACATCGGCGCGCTTGCTGAACAAATTTCTGCATTGATTGCGTCGGGAAAGGAACTGTATAAGGAATTGGCCTATCAATGTAGTTCTCCTGCACAGATCTGCGCTTATCAGCATGGATAACCTCCATGGGTTTGTGTTGATCAGCGTGATTCCTCTTCTGAAAAATGCATTGATCGATCAATTCATGAGAAAACAAAAATTTACTCAGTCATCAAGGGCTTCTCCTCTACCACCTGTATACCCACAGGGATCACAACACTCTGACTATAATTCGGCCCTGGAGCTCTAATACCATGATAAAATATGATGGATTTAATTCATTAATACAAAATTGGCCAGCTCTACAATCGAGAGACTGAACCAAGAGAGTCTGACTCTGCAGAACACTCTACATTCTCAAAACAACGAAAGCAATATATAGCACACACATATGTATGGAAGTTAGAACCATACCTTAAGAAATAGAAACTAATTCCTATCCTAAAGTTCCGAGAACCAACTCTTAGAAAATAAGGATTCTCCATTATATTTTAAGAAATCATTGAAAATTTAGATATGTTTTTCTTGGCAACAATCATCATACAAAAATTACAAAGAAATTAGAACCTAAGTTGGCAACATTTCATGGAGATACAATAGTTTATACATAAGGAAATATGTGATAATGTTGAGAAAATGAATAGTTGAAAAGATTCAATAAAGTTAGTGTTTATTCACATCTCATATAATCAAAAATTCGAAATGTTGAACCAAGTAATTTTGGATCTTTCAACATTGTATTGAGGGTTTTATTTTCAAACAAAGTTATCAAAACTAGACTTTTCATTGAACCAGTAGACCCCTCAGACCAGGAATCAGTAAGAACCAAACGAAAATTGGTAAAAAAAACTGAAGGCAACAAAAAACACATAAAATATTCAAATTTTAAAGAAAACCACATATATTCATGTGCATCCATAGGAATCCAAAGCATTTATACATAAATAACCAAAATTTCCCATTTATACAGTATGTAAAGGTGCACATAACCAAAATAACATCAAGTGAAATCCATATTTGAACAGAAAATACATCAAAAACCAAGACCTAAACAGCTTTTAGTATCCAAAAAAAAGCATGCTACAACAAGTACCTACATATCATCAAAACATTATTTGTCATCAATATCACCCTCTAAGTATTAAAATAAGATAAAAAAATTCTTAGCATGTAAATTCAAGATTTTGTTTGAGTGATGAGTACATTTTTAGTAGAATCATGATAGAGGGGTTCAACAAAAAATGGCACTAACATCAAGGTACATAGAGGTATTGGTGTTCTTTATTAAATGTTACTTTGATACCCTCATACATGACAAAATGCATTACAATCCCCCAATCTTGAAATCCTGAAAAACTGTTAAGTCTGTTGGATTTTGACTCAAATATAAAATTCTACTTTCTCCATATGAAATCCAATGAGGTTGGAACCACTCTTAAACATCATGAGTCATTTCATGGTAATGATCAAAAATTAAGCAAAAGGGTGAAAATGAAAGATAAAGGAGAATGTCATTTTTACTTTAAGAATTTAACATTGCCATGAATTTCATAACAATAGTAGGGCCATAGGCTTCGAGTTTTAGCCACATATTGTGGGCTAGTGACCAACCAAGACAAAATTGAAAGAAAAAAAATCAAAACATACCACATTTGATGCATTTTATGCCACTATATTCAACTAGTATCGGACTGGTAAATTCTGTAATGGAACTGGTCGGTTCGGTACCAAACCAACCAAAATCATTCAAATCACCGGTCTGAACTAGTTGTTGCCTCAAAATGGCCAGATCAGTTTGGTCTGGTCCTGATAACATTTTTTTTCAAAACTATATTTTTTTTCTTAATGTATACATATAGTGTAATAAATTTAATTTAATCAGACATGTATGATAGTGAAGGTCAGGGTTTGATGCATTTGACGTTTCAAAGTTCCTTATATGGCACAATCTTGAGATCCTTTTCTTTTAGCTCCTCCAAAGATAAAGAATACAATAATATAGTATCTCTATCCTAAAATTTTAATTATCAAATCTCGTCCTCCATTTTATATGCATAAATATTAATGCACCTAGTATAAATACCCTTATTTTGAATTAAGTGTTCAATAGTATAGGGTTTAATCTTGCATCAAAAAAATCAAATAGAGAAATTACATACAAATGACACACGTCCAATTTCTTGTATGTCCATGCGACCATGAATAAAAACTCAATGTAGATTTGAGTGGTGGTTGAAAACTGGTCAAAAAATTGAACAATGGGTTTCATGGATGCAAATTAATAATAGAGATACCTAATTTCGTCAAAATTTCATTCAGATCCAAATGTCACAAAAGGTACACCAAATGTGGTTCAGAGACATTTGGAGGTCTAAATAGAAGCACAAGGAAAATACATGCAATCTATACTACAAAAATACTTCCACTGCCTTGCATGCCAAACTGGACATGGTTGCAATATTGTGACACCATTGTTGCTTTTCATTTGTGACACCATCATAGTTTTTTTATTTGGTTATGAGAATAAAGAAATCAATCTGTTAGATGCTTAATAAAGAATATTTTATGATAGATATGTGCCATGACATGACCATTACTAGTGTCAATGATATTACATATAATAATACAAACAATAAAATTTATTTAAAAGAAGAGATAACTAGCGAGTCATTAAAGCCAATATCTCATCTGTGTGTGCTGAAAAGGGTGCAATTATGGATTTGGATAACTACAAAGAATGCTCATGGCTGAAGAAATATTATTGAAGCCCTCTGTATTTTTCCATGGCTATATTCAGGTTCTCATTTGGATCTATTATCAATGTGATCACCATCGAATATGTCATCGCGTCGATTGTAATCTCAAGAATGTAATCTATGAAAATAGAATCAATTTGTAAATGGAAAGAAATGAATGAATTGAATGGAAATAAATGAATTAAAGCTCTTAGATTTTATAGATGACTATACTGATCATTAGTGGAATTTTTAGGTCTAAAATGGGCCTCCTAAGGAAATTATAAAATAATAGTGGGAAAATAAAATAAGATTTTATTACATCATCAAATTTAAGAGGGAAAAAGGAAAAAACTACATTTTGAACTTGTATTTTCAACTTATATCCTTATGATTTTACTCAAATTTCAAGTGGGAACACCCATTGGATGCATAATTTGATTCTTCATCCAAGGAGTAGCCATGTTGCATACTTTCAATGGACCCTGCTACAATAAAAATGATAAATACATGAAAAATGTGATTGCAATCACGTTTTTTCATGTATTTCTCATTTTTCTTGTACCAGGATCCGTTGAAAGTATGCAACATGGGTACTCCTTGGATGAGAAATTAAATTTTGCATCCAATGAGTAATCCCGCTGGAAATTTGAGTAAAACCTTATGGAGATAAGTTGAAAATACAAGTTTAAAAAGTAGTTTCATTATTTTATTATTTTTTAATATTTTCACCTTTTTACCCAAAAGTTAGCGAATCATCCCCCATGGTTGACATCATCATCTTAAATCATATTGGTTCTTATAAAGTTGATTTTCGTTGTACATTTTGCCTTAGGAGGCCCATTTTAGACCTCAAAAGTTCACTAATGAGGTGTTCCATTTTGAATTTATTCGCAACACATTTTCGTCTACCCTTTTGTTACACCTGTGATATCTATCCAATAATTTGTGTCGTCCTCTTTCCAATAAAAACATAACATCAGTACCACCAATTATAACAATGAAACACCATCGAGAAGAGATTGTCTCCATTAATGGTCGCCTTCTGTGCTTTCCCACTTTGGTTAAAAAATAGTGCGAACAAGTAGGTGTGGCATCTTGCCCACTACCCACCTCCCTCCATTAATGTTTGCCTTATGTGCTTGCCCACTACCACCAACAATCAGTGTGAACAAGAGTTCAGACTCCCCTACCTCCTCCTATGAGCTATATTACTCCCCCATGTTCGATCAATAAATATATCTTACAAGAGTGATATAGGTGGATATTGGTGGCCACCCACTTATTCCAATGGGGCCCCACCATTACCTATTTCATTTTTTCAGTTTTGGCACAACCTACTATTTTTAACAGTTTTTCAGGTCCTGAACTTCTGGAGCCTTTTTGAGGCCCTAAACGAAGTTTTTTGGGAAAACCGGGAGCAACATGATTTTATGGACCGATGTTGATCACATCAAAAGTTGTATTCCTAAGATATATATTTCTAACGAGGTATGGTGCACGTCAAACGGAGATCGTATGCCAAAGTTACGGCCCTGGGAAGTTGCAACACCAATCTACCCAAATAGGGCACATAGTTTTGGCGCTTCATCCCCTGGGGTTAGTTTTTTGGATTTTTAGGGTTTTACATTGTTTATAAATAATAAATAGGCCCTCGTGCCTCATTGTAACATAGTTCAGAGGCCTGTAGCAGCCACATATCTACTCAGAGATAAGCTACCATCGCCCTAGCTAGTTTATTTCCATATTGTCTATAACCAAATTTCAGTTCTTTGATATTAATGGAATGAATTTTTATTTCCACTGCATCTTTGTATTTATGGCTATATGTGTATTCTGTTACGTTCCTGCATAAATCTGGATTAGTCGTATTAGATCGGTCTGCTTTTTTCTATATCCTTATTTACATGTCCCCAACGAGGTCGAGGTATAAGGAGTTAGGGTTCGATCTGGTTGAACATTTGCAAGATCAGCCTCACAAACCCTTACGACCACCCATGGGGGACGAAAAGAAAGATGAGGGAGCAGGAGGTCCTATAAAAATATTGCTCGAGTAGGCCCTCAAAAAAAAAAGGAACGCTATGATGGATAACTTTTCCCAGATCCTTCAACCACTGCCCACCGGCGGCGCATCTGCATCCAGTAGTCACTCTGGAGGCATGACTCCCTTTAAGGTAAAAGTAAACTTTTACATTCCCATATTTGAGGGTCAAATAGATGCAGATGTCGTAGATAGATGGTTGAATCTATTAGAAGGATATTTCTCAGTTCATGAATTTTCTGATCAGGTGAATATTATTTCTGCACTCCTCAAATCTGCCCCCCATTTCAAGGACTAGTGTGAAACCTACTGTGAGAAAAAGGACGAGACAAAACCCTCTATTTCTCATCTGTACCCACTTGGAATTCTTTCCGAGACGCCATCAAGGAACAATATTGTCCCGTGGGGAGATATGAGGACAAGTACATAGAATGGACCATGCTGCGGCAACAAAGGGATCAAGATGTGCATGAGATGACGAATATCTTCCATACCCTGTGCACAAAGTTGGGTATCAAAGATTCGGAGAAACATTTGGTGCTAAAGTATTGTAGTTGTCTGCACAGATACATTCAGGAGGAAATGGATTTCCTTGACATCTCCTTGCTTGGTACGACATACCAATATGCTGCCAATATTGAGAAGAAATTCAAACAAAAGAAGCGAGACTTTCGATCTGCGATTCAAAAGCATGGGAAAGGTGCCCCCAAACCGCAAAACAAAGGACAAAGACAAGGCATGCTGGCCCAAGACAACCTGCCAAAGATGCAAGAAATAACAACACCGCAAATCCAAATAAGGACACAGGAAAGTGGTGTGAGTTCCATAAGAGCTACACTCACAACAAAAGTGACTGTTGGGCCAAGCAGTCGTTGGTGGCCGAGATGAGGGCTTTTGAATCAGATGCATGCTCCGACTCTGAATCAGAACCTGACAAGGGGAATGAAAAAGGGAAACTCATTATTGATGTGAAGCCCAACACCATTGTTTCCACTGCAAATATCTAGAAGGAGGAACTGGAAAATCCAGAGGAGGAGGAGCGTCTTTTCCACTCCCAGATGTGGGTAAAGGGTTCCCTGCTATAGTTCATTTTCAACAATAGGAGCCAGAAGAACCTTATTTTAGCATATGTCATGAAGTGGTCGGTCTTGCCGACCATAACACACCCACACCATACATCATTGAGTGGCTTCACCAAGGACAAGATCTTCAGGTCAGCCAGCAGTGCCACCTTCCCTATAGCATCAAGCCCTTCACAGATGAGGTATTATGTGACATTGTTCCTCTTGATGTGTTTGTGATGTATTATTAGGACAACCATACTTGTGGAAGTGACATGTTGTGTATGAGTCCCAGCCTCGCGTTGTTATTGTTACTTTGGGAAATAAGTTGTATAGGATACCAGAGGTACCACCGCCTACCGCTATCTCTTTGGTTACTGCAAAAAAATGCAGTAAGCTCATTTCCAAAACCAGGAAATTTGTTTTCCTGATGATCACCCCTAGGGAAATAAGGAGATTGTGGCCACGACCTCTAAACAGGGCCTCTCTGCACTACAACAACAAATGTACAAGGTTTTGGAGGAGTATGGGGACATATTCACCTCACCCACAGGGGCGCCTCTACATTGTCAGGTCAAGAACCCCATTGATCTGACCCTAGGTACGCCGCTACCCAATGGACCAATCTATCGGCGCTCTATTCTAGAGAACGATGAAATCAAGAGGTAGATTCAGGAGCTGTTGTAGAAAGGTCACATCCAGCCAAGTTCATCGCCCTGTGGGAGCCCGATTGTGTTGGTACAGAAGAAGGATGGGACTTGGAGACTCTGTATTGACTATCGAGTGCTAAACAAGATCATTGTCTGTAATAGGTACCCGATCCCACTGATTGATGACCTTTTGTACCAAATCAAAGGGGCGAAATATTTCAGTAAGATCGACTTGAAGTCTCGGTATCACCACGTACCAATCGAACCCTCTGATGTGTGTAAGACTGCCTTCAAATCCAAGGAGGGCCTTTTCAAATGGTTTTTCATGCCTTTTGGGTTGACGAATGCTCCCGCAACCTTCATGAGGTTAATGGATGAAATCTTATGGCCATTCACCAACTCATTTGTAGTGGTGTACTTGGATAACATTCTGATCTTTAGCCAGACTTGGGAAGAGCACCTCCACCACATTCGACAAGTCCTCCAAACACTACAGTAACACAAGTTTTGTGCCAATTTGGAGAAGTGCACTTTTGGCATGACCCAGGTTCAATATCTAGGATACATTATTGATGAAAGGGGGGTGCATGTGGATCCAACCAGGATCCAAGTCAGTCGAGATTAGCCAGCCCCAACCACTATAACAGAGCTTCACAACTTTCTGGGTCTTGCTAATTTCTACTGCAGGTTCGTGTTGGGATTCTCTCATATCACTTGGCCCTTGAGTCAAGTCACCAAGGGAGAAGCAAAAGAAAATTTCTTTTGGTCGGAATCTCAACAGAAGGCGTTCGTAGAATTGAAACATCACCTATGTTATGCCCTAGTGCTCACATTACCATACTTGCAACAACCATTTGAGATCGAGACATATGCCTTTGAATATGATATTGGGGTTGTTCTTACTCAACAGGGGTATCCAATGGAATATCACAGTGAGACATTGCCCGACACAATTTGCAAGTATCCCACTTATGACAAAGAAATGTATTCCATTGTGTAGTCTTGTCTACAATGGAAGAATTACATTTTGGGGAAGGAAATAATCATCCACACAAACCACTGACCCCTGTAGTTCATACAGACACAAGGGAAGTTTCAAAACGATCGCCATCAGAAGTGGTCCACATATCTGCAACAGTTTCATTTGAACATCAAGTACAAGAAGGGTAGCACCAATAATGTTGCAGAATACCACAACCGACCACCGATTGTGGCGCTAACCACCATTCTCAACTCTTCTAGGCATGAGACTTCTGATTGGCAGCTTCTCTACAATAGAGATCCATAATTTGGCCACACATACAAGGCACTCTTAGGGGTACGCGAGTTCCAAATTTTAGCCTCCAAGATGCACTGTTATGTCACATGGGACACATTTGTGTTCCTTCAAGCGAGCGTGCCAAGATTATATGGGAAGCACACTACAGTCGATTCGTTGGGCATTTCGAGGTCGAGAAAATAGTGGTAGTACCTCAGAATTATTTCTATTTGCCGAACCTTTGACAGGATGTCAAGAAGTACATCAGATCCAGCACTGCTTGCACCATTGCCAAAGCGACCATCAAGAAACAAGGCCTCTATACTCTGCTACCTTCCCCTAGTCGACCTTGGGAATCCATCTCCATGGATTACATGTCGGGCCTTCCTTCTACTAACCATGGAAACGACTGTGTTTTCATGGTCATCGACAGATTCTCGAAGATGGCCATTATGGCAGCCTGCAAGAAGAATATCACAGCAAAAGCCACTACTAAACTCTTCTTTGAACGAGTGTGGGTGCACTTTGGGATCCCACAGTCTATCATCTTAGATTGGGACAAAAGGTTCCTCTGCACATTTTTGTCCAACCTTTGGTCAATGTTGGACACCAAGCTCACCAAGTCCACATATTTCCATCCCCAAACTGATGACCAGACAGAGTTCATCAACAAGATGATTTTACACATTCTACGCATACAAAATTTAAAGCATCCACGGACATGGGATGAGAGCCTCCCCTATGTACAACACAATTATAATCAGGCTCTCCATAGCTCAACTGGCCATAGCCCCGTTCAGGTGGGCTTGGGATTTCGGCCACTATGTCCCATTGATGTAACCATGCCATTTGCGGCTACTCAGGCCGATTCAACTCATGTCCAGTCTGAAGCTGAAAAAGCGAACAACTTCATCGAGTGCATTCAGCACATCCACCAATAGGTTCATGACATATTGGACAAATCCAATGCTAAGTATAATCAACTAGATGATCAACATCGGGTGCCACACAACTTCTAGGTGGGCGAAAAAGTGTGGCCACATTTGCAGAAGGAAAGCCTTACTGGACCCCACTGCAAGCTTCGCCTACTCTGATATGGTTTGTACACCATCACCAAGGCTATAGGGAACAATGCATTCGAGCTCAATATTCCATAATTCCTTGGTCTGCACCCAATATTCTATGTGGACCGCCTTTGTCCCTTCTTCCCACTTCTACTGGATGTTCGTGTCAGCCTTTGCAGCTTTCCTTCAGTGATCAAACATGCTCTTACAAAGTGATGTTAAGGTGTCAAGGTCAAATTTTGTCATTTCAAAGAGTCTTCAAGCAAAATTTGGTCACTAGGCATTAGGTCTAGGGGTTGCTTTTACTCCTGTCAAAGTTGTCCAAATGTCAGTTCATGTCACCATTCAGCTGAGTGTACCATCATTCAGAGGGTTTTCATCATCATGTCAGGTTCCATTGGGTCATTTTACATCTTGTTCATGCTTCAGTTGTGCCTAGGTAAGGTCCATTTCCCTCTCCTAGGGTTTTGGAGGTAATTTCTCTTGGATGGTCAAATCATCGAAAAAACTTGTATCCTGATGTTCACAAACCTTCCCATATCCTTAATATACCTTATTAAACACTTCCCATCACTGAGATCCCCCAAATTCCTCATTTTTCCACAAACCCTAGTTTCTTGCCACAACTTCGCAATTTTCTAGGCTAGGCCTGTGTTTTTCCCTTTTGGACCGCTTCCCCTCACTAAATCTCTGAGATTCCACTTGCCCCTGCTTCCTAACATCCCTCCCTATTTCCCAAAATTTCCCCAAGAATTTAGAAGCCCCTTATCCCCTTCATTTCGCTTCATTTCAACAAAATCCCTTGTTTCACACATCGGGATAGGTTTCACTCAAATGAGGTTTCAGAGCAATAAAATATTAATTTTGGAAAAATGAGAGAGGTTTTTGTACAAAACATGCCAAGGAAGAAAAAAATCCTTCACTTTTTACACAGGTGTAATTGTTTTGGAGAAATGTCAAGAATACCGTTGCCTCAGGAGAATTGATGCACCTGCAGGAAGTAGTGTTGGGATATTTGATTTTTGACAGGGTAAATGAACTCCAAATTGAAAAATTCCACTTGGGTTAGAAATTAGACTCCAAAAAATTTCCAACGAGCTATCCCACGACCAATTTGGACACCGGGAAGGCCTCCAAAATCCTCCTGCAAAATGCACTATGTAGCGCACTACGCATAGAAAAGTGCGCACTACGCATTGGGCCAGAACTCAAAATTTTTGTCATTTCTTTACCAAAAATAAAATTGACTCAGTCCCCTTTGTTCCAAATGATTTTATGTGTGTTTTAATTGCTATTTTTCAAGGTTTTGTGTAGTTTGAAAATCGTATATGAGAGTTGAATGTCAAAAACCAACTCTATCTTGTTGAAGAAATGCCTCTCCATGTTTTTTGAATTGGTGTTTTAAAATAGTTTTGGTGTCACTTCCCGCCTTGTTTTTCCATCTCCCATGATCTCATTATTATATTCTATTTTCCTAATCCCCTTACATCCCCTTACATCCTAAGTGACTTATTCCTAAACCCCTTTTTCCTATCCCCAAGTCACTTCATTCCCTATCATTCCCATTTCCCCATCTCATTTGTAAAGTCCTCAAACCCCAAGTTTCAAAAAAATAAAGTGAGTGTCCTTGCACTTTAAATCTCACTTGAATACAGTCCATTGTTCCCATTTCCTTATTTCCCACACTCCCCTCCTACTTAGCATATTTTGGCATTGAGACCAAGACACTAAACTCTTCATATTCACCTCGGGCAACATAGACGAAGAAGGCATTGAGGAGGCGTGAAAAGGCATAATCTTGGCTGAAACTTCTTTCAATGAGCATGATACTTGATGATGTACCCTCAGTCCAAATTTCAGCAAATTTGGAGAAAATTTTGTCAACTGTGATTTTTTATGCCTTAACACAGATTTTTCAGCCCAACACGTAGCGCGTCGACGCGCTCGCTTATGATTGGGACACTTGCTGGAGGAAAACTTTAAATTTTTGGATTTTTCATGGTAATTTATGCATGCGCCAGTTGGACCAAAGCATTTCATCAAGTTCTGGATGATCAAAAGGCCCAAAAACACCATGAAAACCACCTTTCTGCCACCTTTTGCACCAGCAAGAAGTACTTATGGGAGAATGAATTTTTGGAGGGGAAACTGAGCTCGAAATTGAAAAATTCCACTTGGGTTGGATAGCCAACATCCAGGGCTTTCCAACGAGCTCTCATGAGCTCAATTTGGACTCCGGGAAGTGCCCCAAAAGCAGGCTATAAGGCGCGCTATGCATAGAGCTCAGGCGCACTACGCATAGAGATTTTTGGCTGATTTTTCATCTTCTAGCTCAGAATTTCGGCCAGTTGGACCAGTTTTGATTGTGGATGTAATTTTTTAGTTATCTTGATGTAATTTTGTGGTTTTCATGTAACTTTTACTCACTTTTTGTTGGAAATATTGTCATTGATGGCAAAGGAGGCAGCACTCAGGCAAAGGGAGCAGCGCTGAAGCAAAGGAAGGCAAAAGAAGCACAGTGAAAGAAATAGAGGCAGCAAGAAGAAAGTAAAAATGTAACAGTCATAGAAGCACAGTGAAGAACCGTTATCGGAAGATAGAGACAGAGGTAGAGTGACAGAAGCAGAGACAGAGGCAGAGAGCAGTTACAAAATTCCGGGAATTGCACACTCCAGCGAGCGTTATACATATAATATAACACGAATCTTTTTCCGGGAATCACATACTCCAGCCGGGCATTACACATATAATACAGAACCATATTCCAGGAATCGCACTCTCCAACCGGTGGAGCACATATAACATATACAAACATTATTCCGGGAATCGCTTCACTCCAGCGGCAAAATATATATATAAACATATATATCAGTTATATACAAGCGGAGCGCTTTAACCAAAGGTTCTATCAAAACGAAATGGATTATAAGGTGACCCCCAATCGCAATCGGAGAAAAGGTTCAATCGGCGAGTTTGTTATGTGCTCCGATTAAAGGCCAGACCCGATTGAGCTATATACCACGGTTATTGCTAATTGCATCAAGTTCCCAATCGCATCGGCATTGGTCAATCGCATCGGAGAACATGTGAGTTGCGATTGTGATTGGAAGTCCGGACCCGATGGAGGTATGAATTATAATTCAAACATGTTTGAAGTCCTTTCCCAATCGCATCGGCAAAATACAATCAACATTGGTCAATCGCAACACATATTAAAAGACTTGCGACTGCGATTAAGAGTTCGGACCCGATGGGTGTATAAACAATGGTTTATATATATTTGAATTCCGGCTAATCGCATCGGAGATTATAAGAGCGTCGGAACATATATGAAATGACTTGCGATTGCGATTAAAGCCCGGACCCGATGGACTTATAAACTTTGATTAATAAAATTCGAGTCCCAATCGCATCGGCAAAGAACAGTGAACAGTAATCGATCGCATCGGAGCAAGGCAGCTTGCGATTGCGATTAATCGCAATCGGAAGAACTTAAAAGTGACTCAATCGCATCGGAGTATTTGAAGTTGCGATTGCGATCAATCGCAATCGGAGCAGGAGCGATCAATCGCAATCAGAGAAGAATCATTTCATCGGAAAGTGTGATATGCGGGCCCGGGGCGGAGTCATATATAATGAATTTGGTTTAATAAAGGTTTAATCGTATTGGCAGCCAATCCTTATGGACGTCGGGTTATTTGCAAATAAATTGCATATATTATATATGTTGAATAACGTTTGAATATGATCCGGGGGCATAACACATATGATATATAATGGTTATTGAGTTATATATATAACACGGTTGTGATAAGCCGCGTGGTCTCTAGACCCACGGACCTTAGCTTTATGGGAGGGCGATTATTAACGCTTGTGATATATGTATGTTCCGGCCTGTGGAACCTGCCACATCAACAAGACACTAATGGCATAAAAGGGATTGGAATTCCTCCAGATTTACAGTCAGCGGATATAAAAGGCACATTTACACATATGCAGCAGTTACACCACAGCAGAGGACAAAAGAGCAAACAGATCCGAAAGAAGATAAAACACAGTCATAGAAAAGACAAAGACAACCAAAGAAAAAACAAATGCGTACCAATTCAAAAGACTAAATGAGTTGAGCTGGAGTTCTCATTTAAATTTGAATGTAAATGTTTTATTTAAATTTATATTGTTGTGATGCATTGGCAAGTCTCCGAGAGAAAACAAATTCCCACTGTAATGTTAAAATTGACACCTAGAGTTATAATTTCTGAGTAAGCTGATAAAAGGAGTGAGAAGGCAGAAGTCAAAGAGACATGACTTTCCATTTCGAATTCCAAGCATAATACAAACAATCATGTGAGGAAATCTATAAATAATATCATCTTGATATGCAGAGAGAGTTTTTGAGAGTAAGAGAGAGTAAATCAAGAAAAGGCAGAATATAGAAGGATAAGGCAGAGAAGATTAATAAAAGCATAACAGAAGGAGAAGCTACAAAATAGGGCTGATATCTAAGGTAAATCAGCAAGCTTTCAGTTTGATAAATTGAGGAAGTTGGAGCTTCCCTATCAAGTTGTAGCTTGATAGATGTCAGTTGTAGCTGACTGAGGTAGGAGCCTCCTGTAGGTTGGTGCCTACAGAAAATTGATGGGAGTTGGAGCTTCCTTGCAAGTTGTAGCTTGCAGAATTGAGGTAGGAGCCTCCTGTAGGTTGGTGCCTACAGAAAATCAGTGGTGAGAGGGAGTTGGAGCTTGCCTTTGCATCACACCAATAATAAGATGTGGTTTTCTCCCTTTATGGGTTTCCACTTATATCTGGTGTCTCTGTGCATGATATTTATGTATTGATCTGATATGTAGCATTTGCTTAATACCTGCTGCTCTCATATTAAGTCTACTGCTCTATTAAACTAATACTTTTTTATTACATTCTAAAATTACTCTCACATCAAATAGAGTTTGAAATGAAGGTGTAAATAAGTTTAATGAAAAGTTTAAGAGATCAGGAATGTATTAAACTGATTCACCCCCCCCCTCTCAGTTTAATTAGAGGTTCAACAATTGGTATCAGAGCGGGTTCCTTTGTACAAGTCTAACAACTGAAAGGAGATCCTAGGTTCCCAAGATAGCTAGTAAAGAAGGATGCTCAACCAATAAATCCCCTTTCTTCACTGGTAAAAATTATGCTTTCTGGAAAATCAGAATGAAGACATACATAATGTCTCTAGGAATAGAAGTATGGGCTGCTGTGCAATTAGGATATGACCCAAAGGCAACTGACTCAGAAAAGGACGCAAAACAAGATTTTGTGGCTAATGCAAAAGCCATGAATGTCATCCTGAATGGATTATGTGAAGCAGAGTTTATTAAAGTAATGCACAAAGACACTGCCAAGAAAATATGGGATACTCTTGAAGACATACATGAGGGAGACCAGAAAGTAAAAACTGCCAAACTTCAAGTATATAGAGCCCAGTTTGAGAACTTAAAAATGAATGATGATGAAGATGTTGGCAGCTTCTTCTTAAAAGTTGCAGAAATTTTTAACAATTTGAAAGCTCTTGGAGAAACCATACCAGAAAGTATAGTTGTGCAAAAGATTCTAAGATCACTCCCATCCAGATTTAATCCCAAGGTATCTGCAATAGAAGAGACAACAGATTGGGAGACTTTGACCATGAACCAGATACTTGGAAATCTAACAGCCTATGAAATGAGGCTCCCACAGAAGAAACCAAGTTTGAGGGAAGCAGCTTTTAAAACAGAAAAGAAGAAAGAAGAAGAGGAAGAAATATGCTCTTGCTCAGATGAAGAAGAAGCAAAATTTGTTAAGAAACTGGATAGAGGTTCAGGTAAATACAAAGGTAAACTTCCTTTCAAGTGCTTTAACTGTGGAAGAGTTGGACACTATGTTGCTAAGTGTCCTCACAAGAAAGCAAGGAATCAGGCTCAAGAGTCAGAAAAGAATAAATCAAAGAACTGGCAGAAGGGAAAGAAGTTCAACAGAAAATATTTCTATGCTAAACAAGACAGCAGTACATCTGAAGATTCAGATGAACCCTCAAGTCAAGAAGGAACCTCAGATTTTTTATTGATGGCCATAGAAGATTTTGAGGGACTCCTACTTGAATATGAAGAAGAAGAATAGGAAGTCGACCTCGAGGGGGAGCTAAGAAGTGCTCTGGAGGAGATTGACAGACTCAAACTAAAATGCAGAAAACAAAAAGAGATTCTCCTCAAATGTGTGAAAGAAGAACAAAATTCAGAATTCCTCATGCAGCTGAAGGTAAAGCTTGAAGAAGCCAAGAAGATAGAAGATATGTTACTTCATCAAATCAAGGATAAAACCCAAAAACAAGAGAAGTTGGAGGAAGAAGTGGTATGTCTTAGGAAGAAACTAGAAAATGCTCAAAGGACAGTGGTTATAAACTCTTCTCAAACAACAAGCTCTAGCAAGTTGAATGATATCCTGGTTGCTCAAAGATCCCCAATGATAAAAACAGGAATAGGCTATGAAGGAGAATCAAGTAAAGGCAAAGAAAAATAAAACAAAAATATAATTTTTGTAAAAGCAAAGAAGACTGATGAAGAAGCCCAGACAATTCATACAAAAGAAGAAAAATATAATAAGGATGACAGAGGTCAGAAGAAATATCTAGTAACAAGGAATATAATGAATACTAAGATGGCAGAAAAAGAATCATATGCCCCTGAGTATATCAAATTTGGAAGTCATCAGAGGAGATTCTTCCCTCCTATGAAGAATGCCACCTGTTATGTCTGCCACAAGCCAGGACACATTGCTGCATATTGTTATGCAAGGAAGAGTAATTCATACCTGCAAAAGATGCAAACAGTGAAAAGGCTATCTCAAACAAACAAATGGAGAAAACAATCTTACATCAGGTATGCAAATAATTTCTATGGTTATTGTTTTTATTGTAAGGAATTTGGCCATAAAATTATTGAATGTAGAAAGTATGGAAAAAGAATGATGTTCTACACCTCAAGGAGGTTCATGAATCAAAGAATTTTTGGTCATAAAAAAAATCCTGCAAGAACTATGATCAAACGCTTTATATGCGATCAAGCTGGACATATGCCTTCCAAATGTCCTCTAAAAGGATGCAATTCATCACCTCACAAAAGATATCAAACAGAAGGATGCCTCCAGTGGAAAAAGAAGGAGAATAAGTGTGACCTGGCTCTAACTGCTCAAGATCTGAAAAGCCAGTGGTACTTGGACAGTGGCTGCTCCAAACACATGACTGGAGACAGAAGCAAGTTTATAACTCTTAATGAAAAGAAATCTGGCAATGTTATTTTTGGTAATGATAAATCGGGTAAGATCAAGGGAAAAGGCTCAGTCAGCATAGACAATGGCAGAGGAAAAGCCCAAGAGGTACTATTTGTGGATGGACTGAAAGCAAATTTACTGAGTGTCAGTCAGATGTGTGACAAAGGCTGTGAAGTTCTTTTTAGAGCACAATATTGTGTAGTCAGGTCAAGCACAACGGGAAAGACTCTGCTTAAAGGTGTTCGAACAGAGAACAATGTATACATAGTGAAAGAGGAAGATGAAGCCTGCCATCTTAGCAAACTTGAGGAGTCATGGTTGTGGCATAGGAGATTGGGACATCTCAGCTTTGACCATATCATCAAATTGAGCAAGAAGAAAGCTGTCAAAGACATGCCAGAAATAAAAAGGCCTTCAAATACTATATGCAAATCTTGTCAATTGGGGAAACAGACTCGCACATCCTTTAAATCTAAAGAGGAGTTGTCAACAAGAAGACCACTCCAGCTTGTGCACATGGACCTGTGTGGACCTGCTAGAACTAGGACACCAAGTGGAGAATCCTATTTCATGCTGATAATAGATGACTTTTCCAGAATGACATGGGTTTCTTTTCTCAAAAATAAATCAGAAGCATTGGAAAAATTTAAGATATTCAAAGCATTAGCAGAAAATCAAATTGGATGCAAGCTGAAATGTATCAGATCAGACAGAGGAGGAGAATTCACAGATTATGACTTTGTAGAACTATGTAATGAACATGGAATAAAGCAACAATTTACTATTGCAGGGACACCTCAGCAGAATGGAGTAGCAGAGAGACAAAACAGGTCTGTACAACAAATAGCCAGAGCTATGATGCAAGAGAATAATATTGCTCAAACCTTCTGGGCAGAAGCAGTACACACAGTAGTACATATCCTTAATAAAACTCACTTAAGGCCAAGCAGTGACAAGACTCCATATGAACTATGGCATGGAAAGCCAGCTTCAATAAAACATTTCGGAGTCTTTGGTAGCAAGTGTTACATAAAGAATAATGATGAAAACCTTGGGAAATTTGATGCAAGAGCAGATGAAGGGATTTTTCTAGGATATGCTTCCAAAAGCAAAGGGTACAGGTGCTACAACAAGATCCTTCGGAAGATAGTTGAAAGTATTGATGTGAGATTTGATGAAGAACTTCCAAACAATACTAGAGATACAGACTGCTGCAGTACATCAGACAACAATGAAGAAGAAGACCAGAATGATGATGAAACCAACAAGACAATAGAAGATGCAGAGCCGAGCTCAAAAACCCCCTCAAGATACACTCAGAAGAATCATCTTGAAGATCAGATCATAGGAAACAAGAAAGTAGGAGTCCAGACAAGAAGGCAGCTAACAGAACAAACAGAAGAAGTATACATAGCCATGTTATCACAAATAGAGCCAAAGAAATTTGAAGAAGCCAGCAAGGACAAGTATTGGGTAAAAGAAATGAATGAATAATTGGACCAAATTGAGAAGAACAATACCTGGGAACTAGTTCCTAGACCTATTGAAAAAAATATCATTGGTTCAAAATGGGTATTCAAAAACAAAATGAATGAGCAAGGACAAGTAATCAGGAATAAAGCCAGGCTGGTCTGCAAAGGATACTCACAAATTGAAGGACTTGACTATGATGAAACATTTGCCCCTGTAGCCAGAATGGAGGCTATCAGAATGTTCCTGGCATTTTCACGCTACCAAGACTTCAAGGTATATCAAATGGATGTAAAGTCTGCTTTTCTTAATGGTGATCTAGAAGAAGAAGTGTACATGGAAAACCAGAAGGTTTCTCATTGACAGATAAAAAGGACTTTGTATGTAAACTAAAAAAGGCCCTATATGGACTGAAACAGGCTCCTCGTGCTTGGTACTCAAGACTGGATAAATATTTTCAAAAACAGGGTTTTAAAAGAGGTGGAGTAGACAGAAATCTATACATAAAAGTGCATGAAAATGAACTCCTTATTGTTGTAGTATATGTTGATGACATTATGTTTGGAAGCAACAGAGATGAGCTAGCAAAAGGATTTGCAGAAGAGATGAAATCAAAGTTTGAAATGTCCATGATTGGAGAGCTCAGTTTCTATTTAGGACTTCAAATTCAGCAAAGGAGCACAGGTACATTCATTTCTCAAGAAAAATACTTAAAAGAAATGCTGAAAAAATTCAAAATGGAGGACTGCAAACCAGTGACAACCCCCATGATCACGGGATGCAAGCTGTGTGTTGATGATAGGTCTGCAGATGTAGATCAAAAAATCTACAGATCCATGATAGGAAGCCTACTGTACTTGACAGCTTCAAGACCAGACATCATGCTAGCAGTAGGACTAGTGGCAAGATATCAAGCAGCACCTAAACAAAACCATCTTCTGGCAGTAAAAAGAATACTCAGATATCTACAAGGAACCGCACAATATGGGCTTTGGTATCCTAAAGGCAAAAGCTTCACCTTAACAGCATACACAAATGCAGATTGGGCCAGCTGTGTGGATGACAGGAAGAGTACAAGTGGAGGTGCATTCTATCTAGGAGAAAGTCTGGTGGCATGGCTAAGCAAGAAATAAACATCCATATCTCTGTCTACGGCTGAAGCAGAATATATAGCAGTAGCAGCATGTTGTACACAAGTCATGTGGATGAAGCAAACTCTTCAAGACATGAAGGTAAGCATTAATGAACCTATCTCAATCAAATGTGATAATACAAGTGCTATAAGTATATCTAAAAATCCTGTGCTTCATTCAAAAACTAAACATATACAAATCAAGTATCATTTTCTCCGAGAACAAGTGGCTCAGAAGATAGTTAAACTGGACTATGTATCAACGAAAGAACAGATAGCAGATATATTTACCAAACCACTTGCCAGAAAACCATTCGAATACTTGAGAGACAAACTAGGGGTAGTATCTGTAGATACTATTCTCTAATATGAAGAGAAAGTACAGTCTCAGGGGGAGAACAAAACGAAGATATCATTCCAGGGGGAGAACAGCCAGCAAGATAAGCATAAAACAAGTCCACAGGATCAACATTATCAATATTATTAGCATTCAGAAGCAACAAGAACCTTTCAATCGTAAAATGCATCATCTCTGTCTGCAATCTAGCACATATTACAGGCACTACAAATGAAACACAGCATAGTCCAATTTCGGCAGAAGAGGACCTAAACGTAACTCAGAGAAAGGAAATACAACAACAGAACCCATACGAAGAGATGAGGATTCATCCTTTGCCATTGATGTCAAAGGGGGAGGAAGAACAAATAGCAGGAGGAAGAGAAAGCAACAAGAGAAAGAGAAAGCAAACAGAGAAAGTGGATTGCCATCAGTGCCAAAGGGGGAGACTGTTGGAAATATTGTCATTGATGGCAAAGGAGGTAGCACTCAGGCAAAGGAAGCAGCGCTGAAGCAAAGGAAGGCAAAAGAAGCACAGTGAAAGCAATAGAGGCAGCAAGAAGAAAGTCAAAATGTAAAGTCATAGAAGCACAGTGAAGAACCGTTATCGGAAGATAGAGACAGAGGCAGAGTGACAGAAGCAGAGACAGAGGCAGAGAGCAGTTACAAAATTCCGAGAATCGCACACTCCAGCGAGCGTTATACATATAATATAACACGAATCTTATTCCGGGAATCGCAGACTCCAGCCGGGCGTTACACATATAATACAGAACCATATTCCGGGAATCGCACTCTCCAACCGGCGGAGCACATATAACATATACAAACATTATTCTGGGAATCGCTTCACTCCAGCGGCAAAATATATATATATATAAACATATATATCAGTTATATACAAGCGGAGTGCTTTAACCAAAGGTTCTATCAAAACGAAATGGCTTATAAGGTGGGACCCCCCCCCCCCCCAATCGCAATCGGAGAAAAGGTTCAATCGGCGGAGTTTTGTTATGTGCTCCGATTAAAGGCCGGACCCGATTGAGCTATATGCCACAGTTTATTGCTAATCGCATCCGAGTTCCCAATCACATCGGCATTGGTCAATCGCATCGGAGAACATGTGAGTTGCGATTGCGATTGGAAGTCCGGACCCGATGGAGGTATGAATTATAATTCAAACATGTTTGAAGTCCTTTCCCAATCGCATCGGCAAAATACAATGACCAGTGGTCAATCGCAACACATATTAAAAAACTTGCGATTGCGATTAAGAGTTCGGACCCGATGGGTGTATAAAAGATGGTTTATATATATTTGAATTCCGGCTAATCACATCGGAGATTATAAGAGCGTCGGAACATATATGAAATGACTTGCGATTGCGATTAAAGCCCGAACCCGATGGACTTATAAACTTTGATTAATAAAATTCGAGTCCCAATCGCATAGGCAAAGAACAGTGAACAATAATCGATCGCATCGGAGCAAGGCAGCTTGCGATTGCGATTAATCGCAATCGGAAGAACTTAAAAGTGACTCAATCGCATCGGAGTATTTGAAGTTGCGATTGCGATCAATCGCAATCGGAGCAGGAGCGATCAATTGCAATCGGAGGAGAATCATTGCATCGGAAAGCGTGATATGTGGGCCCGGGGCGGAGTCATATATAATGAATTTGGTTTAATAAAGGTTTAATCGTATTGGCAGCCAATCCTTATGGACGTCGGGTTATTTGCAAATAAATTGCATATATTATATATGTTGAATAACGTTTGAATATGATCCAGGGGCATAACACATATGATATATAATGGTTATTTAGTTATATATATAACACGGTTGCGATAAGCCGCGTGGTCTCTAGACCCACGGACCTTAGCTTTACGGGAGGGCGATTATTAACGCTTGTGATATATGTATGTTCCGGCCTGCGGAACCTGCCACATCAAAAAGACACTAATGGCATAAAAGGGATTGGAATTCCTCCAGATTTACAGTCAGCGGATATAAAAGGCACATTTACACATATGCAGCAGTTACACCACAAGGGACAGAAGAGCAAACGGATCCGAAAGAAGATAAAACACGGTCACAAGAAAAGACAAAAACGACCAAAGAAAAAGACAAATGCGTACCAATTCAAAGACTAAAAATGAGTTGGTGGAGTTCTCATTTAAATTTGAATGTAAATGTTTTATTTAAATTTATATTGTTGTGATGCATTGGCAAGTCTCAGAAGAAAACAAATTCCCCCTTGTAATGTTAAAATTGACACCTACGGTTATAATTTCTGAGTAAAGTGATAAAGGAGTGAGAAGCGAGAAGGCAAAGAGACATGACTTTCATTGAATTCCAATAGAATACAAGCAGTCATGTGGAAATCTATAAATAATATCATCTTGATATGCGAAGAGAGTTTTTGAGAGTAGAGAGAGTAAATCAAAAAGCGGAAATATAGAAGGATAAGGCGAGAGAAGATTAAGAAAAGCGGAAACCGAAGGAGAAGCTACAAAATAGGGCTGATATCCAAGGTAAATTAGCAAGTGTTTCTCTTTTGAAAGAGTAAGGAAGTAGCAAACTTTCAGTTTGAGGTCTGAGAGTGAGCCTGCAATGTTGTGTTTGATAGATGTCAGCTAGCCGACCGAGGTAGGAACCTCCCCGTAGGGTTGGTGCCCTCGTTAAAAAATTGATGGGAGTTGGAGCTTCCGCAAGTTGTGAAGCCATGGCACTGAGGATAGAGCCTCAGAGGTTGGGTGCCTCGCAGAAACAAGGTGAGAGGGAGTTGGATCTTGCCTTTACCACAACAATAATAAGATGTGGTTTTCTCCTTTATGGGTTTCACTTTATATCCTAAAATCGTGTACATATTTTTATCAATTGATCTGATATGTAGCATTTTCTTAATACCTTCTCGCTCCCTCATATTAAGTTCACGTGCTCATTAAACTAATACTTTCTGATTACATTCTAAAATTACTCTCACATCAAATAGAGTTTGAAATGAAGGTGTAAATAAGTTTAATGAAAAGTTTAAGAGATCAGGAATGTATTAAACTGATTCACCCCCCCCCCCCCTCTCAGTTTAATTATAGGTTCAACACTTTTACCTATTCTAGATGATTCACTCCTAAAAAAGTAAAAATCAAATGTAAGAATCAGTGTCCTTCCTTTTAGAGGCAAGTTGTTTGGATGCCTATATTCTAGCTCCTTGTTTAGAATTAGTTGAAACTGCTCCTAGAAGGAGGAATTCGACCCCTAGAGGCATGGGAAGGGGTTAGGATGGTCTATATGATGTAATTTCTCAATCATTTTCAAGGGTTGGATAGGTTGGACTCTTGGAAAAACTGATCCACTATTTATGATATTTTCTTTTATATTTTGGCTAAGGAAAGATCAGAGGTTTTTACAGATTCCATCTTGTGGGCTGTACTGAGTGGTGTTTTCTCATTTTATTATAATTTCTTTCATCTTGATGTATGCCACATTCTCCTATGCTTCTAAACTAATGAATGAGTAAATGAGGTTGAATCCATTGAGATTTGGATCACAAAATTGCTTTATTTAAGATGTTTTCGCCAGCTTGAGAGGATCCATGTTCTGGATTTGCCCTCTCAAATTTCCTCAATTTCCTCCCACGTTCTTATCCATCCATACACATAATCAAAAGCATCAAGACTATTGCCTACCTCGCCCCAACTCGAATTCTGCAAAGATCTGGCCTTATCCCCGGACCCAAAATTGTTTTTCCCATTTTTTCAACAAAAACCCAAAAAATCAAAATCAAAATTTCCTATCTCTTTACTAGCCTAAAATCAGTATTCATTATAAGTCATCTCAGCCCCTTTGAAGACCTTTTGCCGAGATAGACCCGGAGAGAGCCCTCTCCTGTCCTCGTAGGGCTAGCTACGAGGCTAAGCGTGGTTTGATGTAGCGTTGAGTTTTACCTTATTTCAACCTAAGGTAGATTTGAGCGCTAACATAGTGGCGACCATACTGGGGAGAACATGGTTTGCTTGTGGGTGTTATTTGTTTTATAAGCTATAGACGGAGTCTGAAGTCACGCCAGGTAGCCTTCGAACTGCTCTTGCTCTGTGAGTGCATAGTAGATAAACGATGCTTCAGTCGATCTCCGGTCTAGCTTGTAATCGTAACACTTAACTTATAAATTGCCCCAGTACATGTATCGAGTTTAGATCTGATGGTTGATGGTGGACAGCGATCAGACATAATAAGGCTGAAATCTTTCACCTGGTGACTCCAATTTGAAGTAGAGACTCCACTGGAGGACTAACTCTTTCTCTGAGAAATGGAAGGATCTTACACAAAGTTCAGGTATCCAAAGTGGAATGGTATTCAGGATCTAGTCTGCTTTCTTGTAAATTAATTCTTTGTCGTTCTTGAATCTGTCCTGAAAGCTTTTCAGAATTTGTTGTATGATAAACGTGATCAAAATCTTCACTCGACTTATTCAAAAAGTGTAAATACTGAGTTTCCCTTTGATCCTGGCCTCCTTACTTTTCCCACATCTTATGATGACTCTCTTCAGTGTGATGAGCCTAAAGAAAACAAAACTGATCCCGCAGCTCTTGTACATACCCCTACACCTTGTAAAATTCTAGATCGATACAAACCTCTTGTTTTACCTTCTGTTCTTCATGCTTTCCCTAAAAATTATGACCTATATCTACCAAGATTTGATGGTGAATGCAACAACGTCACTGCTGAGAAACATGTTCGGAATTTTGAGTCTTTTCTTGACCTTTTTGAAGTTGATGATGAAGATGTCAGTATTAGGCTTTTTGCTCTTTCTTTGCAAGCCCAAGTAAAGAGTTGGTTCAAAGCCCTGCCTGATGCGAGCATTTCAGATTTCAAGCAGTTCGTCGAAATTTTCCTTGACAGGTGGATGATCGGACAGAACATTTTCTTGATTATAGAAGAGTATAATCAGCTGAAAAGAATGCCAGGGGAGACAGTACAACAATTTTCTGCTAGATTTAACCAAGTATATTTTTTGATGCCAGTTGATATAAGACCTTCTCCTAGATCTGCTTTCTTGCACTACCCGAGTGCCTTTGATCCGGAAATGGAGTTTCAGCTGAGAGAAAAGAATATTGCAACACTTCACGAGATACAGAACAATGCAGTAAATGTAGAGGCTCATTTGCTGATCTTGAGGGCAAGGTTGAAGGAAGAAGAGAAGAAGAATGTTTCAGAGCAGCTGACACCTTCAGAGGAAAATCTTGATCTTTTCGTAAATGCAGTAGAAGAGATGGTGTGGAAAATGACTGCAAAAAATGAAAATGACATTGAAGAACAAGCGGCTGACCCAAAACATTTTGTTTCTTATCCCAGTTGTCATACTGATTGTTTTGTAGATCATTGTGAAGAAGAGAGAGCTGTTGGTATGACATGTATGCTTGATGATGTGTTGTATACTGATGATTTGCCTCAGTTTGATCAGTATGATGATGATTATGTTCTCCAAACATAAGCTAATCTTGCAGACGAATCAACAGCTAGTTTGTGTGAGGAGGAAGTTCACTTTCAGCAGCTCGAGTACAGTGATCAACCGATGCATATCAGCTATGACAATGACGAGGAAAGTGCAGCAGATTTTGAAGTAAGTGAAGGATCTTTGCCTTTTTGTTTTGATTCGTTTCAGTTCATTAGAGATAACTTCCATGCAATCAGAAATCAAACGTCAACAAGTCTTGATCTGGATCGTCTTGAGGGCAATGAAAACTTCTCATATTCAGACTTGCAGCCCCCAAAAGTCATTGATTGTCAAGTTGCAGCTGAAGACTTGGAAGTGGGCACACATGATTTAATGATTCAAGGTGACTCCGTACCTTTCTGTTTTGAATCATTTCAGCTTTTGAAAGATAAATTGCATAGTAAATCTTCAAGGGAGAAGCCTATAGGAAATCAACAATATCTCAGTGTTAATGTTGAGGATGAGACAGATAACGAAATTCTTGAGCAGCCTGTAGCATTAGATTTGCAGCCACCAAATGAAAGTGAAGGTCAGATTACAGATGAAGGTGTGGAAGATGAAATACATGATTTGATGATGCAGGAAAATTCTATACCCTTTTGTTTCGAAGCATTTCAGTTTATAAGGCAGAATCTTCGTAATATATCTCAAGGAAAAGATGAACAACCAGTAGGATGTCATACAGTTTCAAGGGATACAGTGCAGCAGTCTTCTCAAGTTTTTGATGATCCTATTGCTTGAGTATTAGATGATTTTTGCTGTAAAAATTCTTCTCCATTGGCTAACCATGTGTCAGAAGAGAATGTTGATAATGATCTTATTCGGCAGCCTACCTCATTGTTTTGTTCATCTCATGTTTTATCACGAAGCCCATATCAAGATTTGCAGTCATATGAGGAGATTGATGAAGGAGACTTTTGTTCTGTTTGTAATCAGCAGCAGTGTTTGGTTATTCACGAAATTCAGGATCCTTTTGGCAGCTTGCTGTAATCACCAAATAAAGACAGCATAGAGGTGAGAAAAAATTTTAGATTAAGGTATGGATATTATCTAGATCAGAGTAGTGATGTGTTAATGGAAATCAATAGCTATGTTTATGAAGATCCTTTCGCAGTATTCTTGCAGTCATCCAGTCAATTTCTGCTTTGCAAGTTTATCAGCAGTCCACTTGATTCCAAATTTCCATGGGAGTTGCCTTTCGATTCTTTCCTTTTCCTGCGCATCAGTAAGCATGTGGGATGAAATCAAATAGCAGCCAGCATGCTTACATGGTTGCATTGGTTGTTTCATTTCACTTGATCAGGTGATGAATGAAACTGTTAGAGTAGGTTGTATTGAATAAGCTTCATATTGAGCATATTTCTAGTTTGTCGGTTGTGTTTAAGTATCAAGTCAGTTCTTAGTTGAGTGAGTCAATTTGTGTCGTCAAGTCATCAGTTTTCAGTCATGCATTTCAGTTTGAGTTTTTGATTCCAATGCCCAATGGATGGAGGCACTGTCTGCTCTCCCAAAGATCTGTAGTTCTTGGCACCTCCAAGGAGCTACCATCCCCATTGGAGCCAATGTTAGTGTCAGCCTTTGAATCTTTCCTTCAGTGATCAAACATGCTCTTACAAAGTGATGTTAAGGTGTCAAGGTCAAATTTTGTCATTTCAAAGAGTCTTCAAGCAAAATTTGGTCACTAGGCATTAGGTCTAGGGGTTGCTTTTACTCCTGTCAAAGTTGTCCAAATGTCGGTTCATGTCACCATTCAGCTGAGTGCACCATCATTCAGAGGGTTTTCATCATCATTTCAGGTTCCATTGGGTCATTTTACATCTTGTTCATGCTTCAGTTGTGCCTAGGTAAGGTCCATTTCCCTCTCCTAGGGTTTTGGAGGTAATTTCTCTTGGATGGTCAAATCATCGAAAACACTTGTATCCTGATGTTCACACACCTTCCCCTATCCTTAATATACCTTATTAAACACTTCCCATCACTGATATCCCCCAAATTCCTCATTTTTCCACAAACCCTAGTTTCTTGCCACAACTTGGCAATTTTTTAGGCTAGGCTTGTGTTTTTCCCTTTTGGACCCCTTCCCCTCACTCAATCTCTGATATTCCACTTTCCCCTACTTCCTAACATCCCTCCATACTTCCCAAAATTTCCCCAAGAATTTAGAAGCCCCTTATCCCCTTCATTTCGCTTCATTTCGACAAAATCCCTTGTTTCACACATCGGGTTAGGTTTCACTCAAATGCGGTTTCAGAGCAATAAAAGATTAATTTTGGAAAACTGAGAGACTTTTTTGTACAAAACATTCCAATGAAGAAAAACCTCCTTCACTTTTTACACAGGTGTAATGGTTTTGGATAAATGTCAATAATACCGTTGCCTCAGGAGAATTGATGCACCTGCAGGAAGTAGTGTTGGGAGATTTGATTTTTGACAGGGTAAATGAACTCCAAATTGAAAAATTCTACTTGCGTTGGAACGTAGACTCCAACATATTTTCAACGAGCTATCACACGCCCACTTTGGACACCGGGAAGGCCTCCAAAAGCCTCCTGCAAAATGCACTATGTAGCGCGCTACGCATTGGGCCAGAACTCAAAATGTTTGTCATTTCTTTACCAAAAATCAAATTGACTCAGTCCCCTTTGTTCCAAATGAGTTTATGTGTGTTGTAATTGCTATTTTTCAAGGTTTGGTGTAGTTTGAAAATCGTATATGAGAGTTGAATGTCAAAAACCAACTCTATCTTGTTGAAGAAATGCCTCTCCATGGTTTTTGAATTGGTGTTTTAAAATCGTTTTGGTGTCACTTCCCACCTTGTTTTTCCATCTCCCATGATCTCATTATTATATTCTATTTTCCTAATCCCCTTAAATCCCCTTACATCCTAAGTAACTTATTCCTAAACCCCTTTTTCCTATCCCCAAGTCACTTCATTCCCTATCATTCCCATTTCTCCATCTCATTTGTAAAGTCCTCAAACCCCAAGTTTCCAAACAATAAAGTGAGTGTCCTTGCACTTTAAATCTCACTTGAATACAGTCCATTTTTCCCATTGCCTTATTTCCCACACTCCCCTCCTACTTAGCATATTTTGGCATTGATACCAAGACACTAAACTCTTCATATTCACCTCGGGCAACATAGACGAAGAAGGCATTGAGGAGGCGTGAAAATGCATAATCTTGGCCGAAAATTATTTCAATGAGCATGATACTTGATGATGTACCCTCAGTCCAAATTTCAGCAAATTTGGAGAAAATTTTGTCAATTGTGATTTTTTATGCCTTAACACAGATTTTTCAGCCCAACGCGTAGCGCGTCGACGCGCTCGCTTATGATTGGGACACTTGCTGGAGGAAAAATTTATATTTTTGGATTTTTCATGGTAATTTATGCATGCTCCAGTTGGACCAAAGCATTTCATCAAGTTCTGGATGATAAAAAGGCCCAAAAACACCATGAAAACCACCTTTCTGCCACCTTTTGCACCAGCAGGAAGTACTTCTGGGAGAATGAAGTTTTGGAGGGGAAAATGAGCTCGAAATTGAAAAATTCCACTTGGGTTGGATAGCCAACATCCAGGGATTTCCAACGAGCTATCATGAGCTCAATTTGGACTCCGGGAAGTGCCCCAAAAGCAGGCTGTAAGGCGCACTACGCATAGAGATTTTTGGCTGATTTTTCATCTTCCAGCTCAGAATTTCGGCCAGTTGGACCAGTTTTGACTGTGGATGTAATTTTTGAGTTATCTTGATGTAATTTTGTGGTTTGCATGTAACTGTGACTCACTTTTACCTATTCTAGATGATTCACTCCTAAAAAAGTAAAAATCAAATGTAAGAATCAATTTCCTTCCTTTTAGAGGCAAGTTGTTTGAATGCCTATATTCTAGCTCCTTGTTTAGAATTAGTTGAAACTGCTCCTAGAAGGAGGAATTCAACCCCTAGAGGCATGGGAAGGGGTTAGGATGGTCTATATGATGTAACTTCTCAATCATTTTCAGGGGTTGGATAGGTTGGACTCTTGGGAAAACTTTGGCACACTATTGTACATATTTTTTATATTTTGGCTAAGGAAAGATCAGAGGTTTTGTAGCACCTGTTGGGATTCTTGTGGCTTTCAGTTCTTGATGGTGCTTTCTCTCAGTTTATTGTAATTTATTTCATGTTTGATGTATGCCATTCCCTTCTTATGCTTCTGAAACTGAATGAATGAGTAAATGAGGTTGAATCCATTGATTTCAGTGCTCTGCCTTTAAATTTGTTTAGTTTTACATATTTTCGCCAGTTTGGAGAGGATCCATGTTCTCCCTTGCCCTCTTCAGCTCCTTGTCATTATGATCCATCCATACACATAATCAAAAGCATCAAGACTATTGCCTACCTCGCCCCAACTCAAATTCTTCAAAGATTTGGCCTTATCCCCGGACCCAAAATTGTTTTTCCCATTTTTTCAACAAACACCCAAAAAATCAAAATCAAACTTTCCTATCTCTTTACTAGCCTAAAATCAGTATTCATTATAAGTCATCTCAGCCCCTTTGAAGACCTTTTTCCGAGATAGACCCGGAGAGAGCCCTCTCCTGTCCTCGTAGGGCTAGCTACGAGGCTGAGCGTGGTTTGATGTAGCTTTGAGTTTTACCTTATTTCAACCTAAGGTAGATTTGAGCGCTAACACTGGACACCTTTGACATTGCAGAACAACTCACACCAACAGAGTTAAACCCAGACTGCATGGAACATGCCACCACAGATTGTATCATGGACATGCAACTCAAGAACAATCGCCAACAGAAGATCCAATTGTATCGGGTTGCCAAAGATGGCTAACTCCTGCACCAAGGCAAGTGGTTCACCAAGGACCAAGTTCAGCAAAAGTTTCCTCATCTCATGGAGGAACTCAATGCAATGGGGACCATTGTTTCCTAAGGGGTGACGAATGATCCAGGTGGATATTGGTGGCCACCCGTCTATTCCACTTGGGGCCCCACCATTGTCTCTTTTAGTTTTTAAGTTTCGGCACAACTTACTATTTTTAGCAATTTTTTCGGGTCCTGAACTTCTGGAGCCATTTTGAGGCCCTAAACTACATTTTTTGGGAAAACCAGGAGCAACATGGGTCCATGGACCAGTGTTTATCACATCAAAACTTGTATTCCTCAGATAGATCTTTCTAACGAGGTATGGTGCGCGTCAAACGGAGATTGTATGCCAAAGTTACGGCCCTGGGAAGTTGAAACACCAATTTACCCAAACGAGGCCATATTTTTGGCACTTCATCTCCTACGGTTAGGGTTTTGGATGTTTAGGGTTTTCCATTGTTTATAAATAATAAATAGGCCATCAAGTCTCATTGTAACACAGTTCAGAGGCCTGTAGCCACCACATCCCTTCTCTGAGATAAGCTACCAGCGCCCTAGCCAGTTTATTTCCATTTTGTTTGTAAGCAAATTTCAGTTCTTTGATATTAATGAAATTAAGTGTTATTTCCACTGCATCTTTGTATTTATGGTTATATGTGTATTCTGTTGCGTTCCAACATAAATCCGGATCAAAGAGTGAACGAACTAATGACTACAAGTGTCTCACAACTGCGCAAAACATTTCCCTACTCCCCCAACATCGAAAGCATATTCAGAGGTATTTCTTGAGGTTCCTGCACTTTTTCCTTATTAAAAATTTCTTTGGCATGATTATAAAGCATGCTCTATAATGTTACGTGGAATTCCTGCAATTTTCCTCTATTAAAAATTTCTTTGGCATGATTATCTAGTGTGCTCATGTTGACCCAATTTTGAACCTGTCGAGCCTCTTTCTTCATAGTTCGTGTTTTCAATGGGAGTCTTCTTGTTGTTGCGACTACGTGAATGCCCATTGTAGCTAGGATTTAGTCTCTTTTCATTTTTACTTTAGAGGAACAATGTCTTATGGTTTTGGCTTCAGAGCATCGAGGAATTGCACATAAAGCCTACTTCCAACCACTTATTCATGCCCCTATTGGAATTGAACCTTCATGGATGGCATGATAAGCCACTATATTCACTACTAAATCCCAAATTATGCCCATGTTGGTAGAATTAGTGTGTTTTTATTATGTCAATAACAAAATGAAAATTTCATCCTGAATTTGAAGTTGTGAATTCCTATTATAAGGGAAATCTTCTAGAAGGGAGACTCTTGTTACAAAATGCTTATACAGAAGAGTCAACATTGAATGAGCCAATGCAAGTTGCTTCTAGGAAACTGTAATGGCTTGCACCTGCTATTTTTTTCCTTGTTATTTGTTATGCCATATTCACCATTTATAGGGATAAGGTGAGTTTTTGTTGCTTTCTCTTGCTATCACATGGATTTATTTACTTGGGTGTTCTTTTCTTGACGATGTGTTCTTTATCTTAGGACTTTTCTAGTTGATAGTGTGTGGATATGTGTGTGTGTGTGTGTGTGTCTGTGTCTGTGTTCCATCTTCACATGCATACACTAATTTAGATACCTTAAACACAAGGGTGGGGTGAAGGTGGTGGTGTGAGATACATGACATCTCTCTTTAATATCATAATCGAAAAGAGAAATTAATCAGAGACTTTATCAATGATGTGTTGGGTTTTTATGATTCGAACATCATTTTAAAAAATTTCCTGGAATTTTTTTTGGAGAGTAATCCCATTTTTTTTAAAATTCAAATGGACAAGTTTTTTTCAAAGCTTATGGATGCCTTCTGAATTCTGTGTTGATGATTTCTTAACTCTCCATACTATATAACTTTTTCATAGACCTTGCATGACTCTAAAATATTGAACTCCTTCCAAAGTGGTAAAAATAGGACCAGGGTTATGCCCTATTACTAGAATTGATTCACATGTGACTAAGGTATTATATAGCAAGGAGGAAATTATGTGTTGATTGTTTCTTACCTATCCATAATATATAGCTTGTTCTTAGACCTTGTATGAATCTCAAAACGTTGAACTCTTAACAAATTGGTAAAAATAGGACCTAGGTTATGCCATGATTACTTGAATGGATTCACTGTTGACTAAGGTATTATGTTGCAAGGAGGAAATGCTTTCATTTGTCTTACCAACAAATCAAAATTTGGGTTTACTCTCTAAATATTTTATTTTGTTTAGTTTCTTTACTCTCTAAATATCTTATTTTCTTCAATTGTTGTGTGAAATCTGTAGTTAAACAAACATTCCACTAGCAATGAATGATTCTTACAATGGATCTTGAATTTTTTTTTTTTTTTCAAAGCTTATGAATGCCTTCTGAATTTTGTGTTGATGATTTCTTACCTCTCCATACTATATAGATTATTCTTAGACCTTGTATGACTCTCAAAAGATTGAACTCTTGTCAAACTGATAAAATTAGGACCTAGGTTATGCCTTATTACTTGAATAGATTCATTGGTGACTAAGGTATTATGTAGCAAGGAGGAAATTCTTTCATTTAGATTACCAAAAAATTAAAAATTGGGCTTACTCTCTAAATTTTTTATTTTCTTCAGTTGGTATGTGAAATCTGTAGTTAAACAATTATTCTACTGGCAATGAAGGATTCTCATAGTGGATCTTGAAATTTAAAGATAATTCCCATATCCCATCCATACATATTCTCAAAATGTGGGCTTTGAAAACTTTAGAAAACTTCATTTTACATTTAGTTGACGCGAGAAAGACTTCATTAGTGCTTAGTAAGAGTTTATATTTAACAAAAAGAGGTTTTCAGGAACAATATTTAGCATTATACTTTAGTTGTTCATGTCCACCTTTCATATTAGATTTTATACCATAAAAAATTAATTTTTTGTGTCCTTTCAAAAAAATTGCCAAATTGTATATGATAATGGATCTCAATATGACTAGGATATCTCCATAGTAAAATCAAAGTGTATTTCATGTGTTGTAGATGGCCTTGGTTTTTGTATGCTATAAATAAATATATGCCCCTCACATTCATAACTCTTACTAGGTTGGACATCCCTTATTTTAGATCCAATAATTACGTTTATAAGTGTTTTCATGGTGAATTTTTTCACTGCAGGTCTTCGTCTACCATTTTGTTACGTCTGTGACATCTGTCCAACATTACACCAATGACATATTTCCAAAATCTGAAGCAAGTTTTCATCTACCCTTTTGTATGTTAACTTTACGTTGCTTCCTCAGTGCTCTATACTAGTTCACTTTATATGTTTCTCCCATTTCAACGATGGGTGGATGTAGTGGCAACGAGAAACACTGCGAAGTTGACAATGCACAACCAACACTTTGTGAATTTCATGATGCACAAGAAACTATTTTTCTTATGCACCAAGTAACAAACTCCAATTGATTTTCCATGTAAGTAAAATAGTACCAAGGTCATGGGACACATATTCCAAGTTGAATGTCCAACAGAATATAATGATGGGTATCACTAGTGATTAATTAATGACTATGGAAATTGGAAAATGCATTGGTAAATGAAAAGTGGCATTAATTGGTATTTTATTTATGAAATAAAGTAAAATAGGAGAAAATTAAGGTGAAGGGACACAAATTTGCATGAGAGGGGAATTGGAGGAAAAATGAAGGAAAATGAAGAAAATATTGGCCTCGATGATAAAAACTACTTTTGAGGATCAGTTTGCAACCTTTTGTTAGGCTAGTTTTGGATCTCTCATACTCTTGCACGCAGTATTCTTGGAGAAATTTGGCATACATTGGATTTGGAGAAAGAAGGCAAAGAAAAGTAGGAAAGTGCAAGGGAATAAGTGGATTAGCAGCTACATCTGGATTTCTTTGCAGGTAACAGGTTGCATGTGTGATTTATTTGTTGATTTATGGATGCATGACATATGCATGTAATTTTCTGGTTGTGTGTTTTCATTTGCATGGAGATTTCCCTAGATTAACAATGGTTTAACCTTTCCTTGCCATTTCCTAGATAGCCATGTTGTTGTCGATTTTTCTACTTGATTGTTTTATGATTAGTGCTCCTAATTCCTTATGGTTCTGGATTGGAACAAACACTCTAGAAGCCCAGGAAAAACTTGGGTTGAGTTACTAGTCCTGGAGCCTAGGTCGGGACAAATGATCTTAAGCCCTTGGTGGGTTGAGTTACTACTGCCTGCAGCCACGTTTGACAAACTATCTAGAGCCCTAGAAGGTTGTGGGTTGAGTTACTAGTTCCTAAATCCCTGGACAACTTGGGTAGAGACCGACTTAGTTAGTGTTAGTGATGTCCGACCGTGGAGGTGCAATCATTGTGGTTGAGGGTTGAGGTGGTTTGGCCTTTGGAAGCCCTGATTTGTTTTTTTTTTTTGGTTTATTCCATAAGATCCCACATTCATGCTTGTAATATGGTATGGGGGTGATTTGTTGAAAGAGATATTTGATTCAACCCAATCTATGGTCGGGTGGTACATGGAAGTCCCTGACTTGGTTGTTATTTTCATATGTTAATATGATATATTTCCTTATTGTGATCTATGAGAATTTGTAATGATTATGTTGGTGATATAATGGATCAGTTGCCATGGTTTTTATGCTATTTATTTTTTGGTTATATGATGTGTATTATCTATGAATCTTGTCATGAATTATTTAGTTATTGATCGATTGATGAATGTATGGACTAATAAGTGTTGGTGCAACTATGGGAGAGGGCACAGATCCATCTTAGTGATTTTCAGGTGAATCTCAGACTACTATGATAAGATATTATGCTAGAAAACATTTATTATGTATAACACACTTGAAAAATGGCTTTTTGTATAAACATTAATTTAGTATAGGGTTTTAAATGGTTATTTGGAGTTTTTGAGCTCATTCTTGAGCCAAATTAGAATCTGGAAGAGGAACAATGATCATTGTTCAAAGGTGGATGTTCTAAAGGCATAAAAAACCTCATTGATATATTTTTTATGATTAAAATATATGTAATATATTTGAGGGCCTATGAGCATGTTGAAGTGGCTTTGTGCTTATGGAAAACATAAGTTTTGAGATGAGTCATATGTGACTATATAGGTGAAAAAGTTGAATCAGAGTTGTGACAGGGTATGGAAAGGCATACAAAGTAGTATGATAACATCAAATTATTCACATTGTATATTTATTTTATTTCAATATTATGTGGACCCAGTTTGAAATATTTTAAAAAGTGATCCATAAGAGATTGAAGGAAGATGTGGTTGCCTCCACTGATGTTGGAGCTTAAAGTAGGTTAGAGTGTGTTCATCATCGAGGTTTACGCCTCAATCAGGTTGGAGCCTAGAGCAAGTAGAATCTTTCTCATCATCAAGGTTGGTGCCTCAATCAGGTTGTAGCCTCAATGAGTTAACGATTGCACATTTTTAAGGCTAGTGTTTCAATCGGGTTATAGCCTCAATGAGTTATTGCTTGCACATTTTCAAGGCTACTGTTTCAATCAATTTGTAGCCTATCACAAGTAGCAACTTGCACATTTTACGAGTTGGTTCATCTAGCAGTTCAGTGCCTACAAATCTATGTAATGAATTGAATCATAAGAAGAAGAAGAATTTGTGGTTTTCTCCCATATGGGTTTCCATGTAAAACTTGTGTCTCTTTTTGTTGATGTGATGGCTTCTTGATGTATTATTGATGTGATGATGACCTTATGATGCATTGTTATATACGTTGATATGTTGCAAATGGTTATGGATAATTTTTATATAATTGTTTGTTAAAGAAAAGTTGTGAAACTGTAAATTTTCTCTTTGATTTACTCCTTCCCCCTGCCCCCACCACAAGTGTGGTATTTCGTCCAACATTTTGTAGATTTCTAACCAAAAATGATGGATGAAGATTAAAGAAAAAATCAATATCTACAATGCCATCATTTTCATTGTCAAATTTTATAAATATATCTAAACCAATTGATACAATATGAGCCCTTTAATAAATTTGAAAAATAATGGATTTTAACCAAAAATATAGTGTTAGACTTACATCTCATAGCATTACAATTGCAACATACACTTTTAATGATATCTACAACACAAAAATCATAAATTTTACAAGTAAAAATTAGATTACAACTTATCAATACAAGGAAAAGACCCTCTAGCGGAGGTTATAAAGGAGGTTTTTAGTGTTCTAAAATTGGCCAAAATTGTCAAAAAAACATTTTCTACAACATCCATTTATGGTTACGGAGGTTTTGGAAGAGCTTTTAATGGAAATTCAACACATCTAAAAAAAATGGGCGGCCGGAGGTTATTACGGATATTTTTTTCATCGGTGCGCTACTCGGGCTTGAACGCACCGGTGCATACATGTAGAAGGTGCCTCGGGCCGGTCGAAGGAGAATGCACTGAGCCGTCAAGGTATAAAACCACACTGGGCACAGTATTGGTGATACAACGCATGGCGTCGTTCTAATTGGTCTTGGGATTTGTGCGGTGCCCATATGTCATCTCAACGCACCAGTGTGTAGACTTATAGAAACACACTGGTGCGTAGAGACACAAAAACACATCAGTGCGCAGTATCACATAAACACACCGTGATTTATAATTGGTATCGATATTTGTGCAGTGCCTAGAGGTCGTACAAATGCACCGATGCGCAGTACCGCACCAGCGCACCAATATTTTTAATTGGTTTTGGTATTTGTGCAGTGCCCATAGTTCATAGAAACACACCGGTACGCTTCAGAATTCAAACGCACTGGTGTACAGTGACTGACATGCACCGGTTTTCATTTTGTATTTTTTAGAAACGTCGACCTGTGACAGTGCAATTATTGTGATTTTTTAAAATTCATTATTCATGAAAAGTCGACACATCTTATAACAGTATCCATATTAATTGAATTTTTATTAATGCATTTGAATGTGATGTTTGGATTAATTTGTTATATCATATCATAATTATTGTGATTTTTTAAAATTCTTTATTCATCAAAAGTCGACACATATATATATATCTTATAACAACATTCATATGAATTAATTTTTTATTAGTGCATTTGAATGTGATGTTTGAATTAATTTGTTATATCATATCATCAAATTTCACATCTCTTCATAATAATATTTAATCATCCATAAATTTAATCAGTGGTGTAACATTTCACAGCGACAATGGAGAACGCAATAGAATAAATTAAAACACACACACACACACATATATATATATAAGACAGTCTTTGTTATACAAAATGGGACAGTTATTGGTATCCCTTTATCTTTCAATTGGGAAACTATGTCCATTACATTAAACAAAATGTCTCATTTCACAGGATAATATTTCAAAAAATACAACGCCTTGCTTTGATATCAAAACATAGTGATCATCATTCTTCACTTGAACTGTTGTCACTGCTAGAGCTACTTCAATGACTTGGGTTATTTTCAGGAATGTTTTTTTCATGGTGTTGGTTGTTGTCTTCTTCTTCACCTTCCATCTACAAACATAAAAATAAACCGTAATGAGTGTATATACATTGATGAGAATAATAAAAATTGCAATATTAAATAATATACATCAATGTAAATAAAAAAGAAATGACGTAAAATTGCAACAATTGACTCATAAACTATACACATTCTTTCAAAACCATGTAACATGCCATCTTTCAAGATTTCATCTATTGGCGCAGTTCCATACTTTGTTTCCTACAAGTTTTATACCCTATAACAAATCATATATTTAATATAAAATATTTTTTTGTTCTATTAATTATAGACGGAGCTAAGTAAAATAATATCGATAGATGCTTACAAATTCCACAATTAATTTCTGATATGCCATATACTCACAACCCATATTTAACCAAATTTCAATCAATTCCTCTGATGGTTCTTCTTTGTATGTTAGCACCTATTTGAATACATTCAATGATTATTTTTGTAAAACAACTTAAAAAATACAAAAAAGAAATCTAATTAAGTTGTTACAAGGAAGTAATAATTACTCACAAACTTAGATATCATCCCTTTTCTTCCTTGTCGTCCTGTTTTATGTGCTGAATGGGTTCCATTTTCTTTTCTTTTCTGCAAGAAAATACTTGAAAATTAATATTTAATGCTAAATTGTTTATTTATTGTACCTAATGATTGAAAAATTCAATGATTACATATTCCATTTGAAGCACATTGTTGTTGAGATGACTCCTCCTGCGATGCAATTTTGTCCATTTCTTTGACCATCTCCTTGTACACCATTTTGGACATTCCTACTGGCATATTTATGATATCAGCTCGTTCATCTTTGAGACCTTCATAATCTTCCTGAAAATGTAACATGACAATAAACTATTTAATTTTTATATTAATATATGAAAATTAGATATAACAAAAGTGATATTTATAAATAATTCTAGACAAACATTTAAAGGAATATTACTTTTTCATTCTTTCTTTTTTGTTGTTGTACGTTTTTACTATTAAAAGTCTGACATGTCTGATTGACCAATTCTCTCGAAACTCTTCCTATAGTTTAGATAAAATTTGGTTCTTGGAATCATTGGATTGGTTTTTGTATTGTAAGTGGAAATAACGTCTATACATTCATTCCACTAGATCCCTCAAACTTTTGTAAAAGTTTTTCCCCCTTTCGTTAACCTCCAGCACCACTCCAGATGAGCTAAGGAGAAATCCATTTTCATTTTCATGTTCTATTTTTTTTCTTTTCTTAG
Source organism: Pinus albicaulis (assembly GCA_034641835.2). Taxonomy (NCBI): domain Eukaryota; kingdom Viridiplantae; phylum Streptophyta; class Pinopsida; order Pinales; family Pinaceae; genus Pinus; species Pinus albicaulis. The sequence continues at coordinate 158,950 of JAXQQM020086120.1, forward strand.
AACAACATTCCTTTTCTGAGTTGTTGGTCCCTGTAGAACATTAAAAAAATGTGAATTAATAGATTGTTTGACACATGTTATCTAATAATTTTAAGTATATTATTAATGAAAATTAAAAAAAGAAACTCATATTGGATCGATAGTTTTTTTTCATTCACCTGATTCATCCCTTTGCAATGTTTTCATCAAGCTTTTATTCTCTTTTGGTCCTAGATCAAAAATAATCTTATTGAGCTTCGTCATTTTTTGGCTTTGCATGATACATAGTAAACAATACATATTAGTTAAACTTACATATAGTTCAAAAATAATATTTTTTGTAAAGAATTTACAAAGAGCTTGTCTTTTTTTTCTTTTCTTGATATGTTATCAGTATTTTTGTTACGTGATCTCTTGTCAGCCATTTCTTTATCAATCTGAAACCTATACCATATCATTCATTAATATATTTATAAATAAATTGTCAACTTTTCAGGAAAAAAAAAATCTCAAGAAACTTGTGCGCCATTCATTCTGTACGCACCGTCGTCGGTGTGTGGAGATATTATAAACACACCACACAAACAGTATCATAGACCGTACAGTGCTCAATTTCAACAAGGAGCACCGGTGCGTTTAATGTTAACTACCGCACCGATTAACACAGAGAAAATAATAAAAATCGTCGAGTGTTAGTTTTTGTAGCGTAAACCGGTGCCATATTTTACATATGGCGCACTGATTAAAAAAAAAAACTGTTTTTTTAATTTTTTATCATAGTACTTTCACGGTGCACTTGGAAAATACAGTGCCTCGGTGCGCTAGGTTACGCTGGGCGTACCAATGAAAAAAAAAATATTTTTTTTAAATTCACGCAAGTGTCGACATGGATTGTGATCCGACTATGAAAGTCGTCCCGTGGGTCAGATGTCTTAGTCCTATATTTAGCAATACAAACCCTATAAATCTAAAATGAAAATCCCTAATTCTGAAATCATAAAAAGAGGGAGAAGAAAGGGCAGAAACAAAAAAGAATGTAGGGTTTGTTTCTAAAATGGAATTTTTTTTTTTTGCGAAACAGCACGTTCGTGGTGCGCCATAATGAAATAGCGCACCGACGACATATTTTACATATGGCCCCATGAGAAATATTATTTTTTGTTTTTTATTTTTTATCACTTTATTTTTGCGGTGCACTGGGATAATACAATGCACCGGTGCACTATGTTACGCCGGACGCACCAATGATAAAAAAATATGTTTTTTTTTTTAATTCACAAAAGGGCTGACATGGATTGGGATCCGACTATGCAAGTCGTCCCGTGGGTTGGATGTCTTAGGCCTATATTTAGCAATACAAACCCTATAAATCTAAATTGAAAAGCCCTAATTCTGAAATCACAGAAAGAGAGAGAATAAATGGTAGAAATAAAAGGAATGTAGGGTTTGTTTCTAAAATGATTTTTTTTTTATGTGAAACAGCACGTTCGCGGTGCACCATAATGAAATAGCACACTGGTGTCATATTTTACATATGGCGCACTGATAAAAAAATATTTTTATTTTTATTTTTTTTATCACAATACTTTCACGGTGCGTTGGGATAATACAGCACACCGGTGCGCTATGTTACGATGGGCGCACTAATGAAAAAAATCTGTTTTTTTTTTTTAATTCACGCAATGGCTGACATGGATTGGGATCCAACTATGCAATTCGTCGTGTGGGTTGGATGTCTTACGCCTATATTTATCAATACAAACCATATAAATCTAAATTGAAAAGCCCTAATTCTGAAACCAGAGAAAGAGGGAGAAGAAAGGGCAGAAACAAAAAGAATCTAGGGTTTGTTTCTAAAAATAGATTTTTTTTTTATTTTGTTTCTGAAAACTGCAGAAAAAAAGTAAAAAAACTACAGAAAAGGTAAAAAAACCAATAAAATTTGATTTTTTTCTTTTACTGCATAAAAAAAACTACAAAAAAAAAGTAAAAAAAAACAATAGACTTTAATCACGAGATCGTTTGAAATTCTATGATATAGGGTTTGAATCACCAGAGGTTTGGAATTCTGATTATCTGAATACTTCTGTTTGAACGTATTTCCTTGCTCCACAGTGCTCTCATGCTCTGTTTGCTCCAGGTATGTCTCCTACAAATCTATCGCTGAAATATTTTGCCAAAATAGTGAAATAATGAAAAGTCTTTAGTATTTAAAGAAATGTTTTATTAAATTAGATTTTCAAAAATATTTTGCTGCCCATTTTTCAATTTACCGCTTTGTTTTTCACTTAAAGAAAATAGAGTTGCGCTTTTTTTATTTGCAGTTATTCGTCACTGGTGCATCTATTTATAAAACGGCACCAGTGTGCAGTACCAAAAACGCACCGGTGTGGTTATCTGTACATTAGCATCGATAACAAGAAGTCCATTTTTAAGGCACCAAAATTACTTTTAGGTGTGTGCACCAAAATTTATTGTTGATTTTGCTCAAATGAAGGGAGAAAATATCATAATTATATTGAATGGGGAAATCTTTGAAATCCAGATCGTTCCATAATATTTCACAAAGTCCATCGCGGAGTTCTCCCTATCCATCTCAAGAGGTAATATTTACTTCAGATTTTATTTATATTTTCATTATCTAATTGAATATATGTTTTTTATCCATGTAAATCATGCACAACTTACTTAAATTTATAATGTATACAAATTTGCAGGTTCATGCAAATTCAGCATCGAGTTCAGATGCACAAAATATTCAAACAGCTTCAAAACGTTGGAAGTTCTTATCAGGAGATGCATACCGCAAGACGCATATGGTAGATGAAAATGGACAGCCGCTTCACCCTGCCAATTGTAACAATATTGCATCTTCTAGCAACAATGTCGAGACAATGATGGTAATAATTATAATTTTTTGGTATATTGATTAATATAATTATTTCAACGTCAAACCAATTTATAATCATGCAATATTGTCAACGTGGTTACTAATTGATGTCATATATTTTGTACTATTCATGTTCAAATATATTTTTTTTAATTATTAGGGTTCTAGTGATGATGAGCGACCTACCCAACATCTTCCGTTGCACCCCGCGACAATGTGAAATCGAGAGAATACTGAATTAAGAGAAAAAATTAGAGAGGAACGATACCAAGAATGGTTGAATCAACCACCAATTCAATTCCCGCTACGTCCAGATTCACCAATTAGGAATGACTATAGTAATAGTAGTTATTCACAAGCTGGTAATGGAGGCAATCAAATAGAGGTTGGTATGGATGATTACTTAAGGGATATGACTGCCATGGAGAAAATGTTGTTAGATGCATTCCAAAACAATGATCAGCTAGGAGATGATGCTCATATCGCTGACACCTTTTTCGAAAGCCTTAAATTTGTCTCCACCACACCTCTCTTTGGACCTGGCGGTCAGTCAAAGTCTACCCAGTTGGGGACAACGATGTTACTGTACAACTTGAAAGGAAAGTTTGGCTTGTCGAATGCATGTTTACCATAAAGTACTCCCCTATATAAATTTGAAATATAATCATTACACTGCAATGAACATTACAAATGGTAAATTTTATGGACGTTAACAATTATATCAAAATTAATGTACATTTATTAATATATTTTTCCATGATCATAAACTACAGGTTATTCAAAGATAAGGTTCTTTCGAGTGATAATGTCTTGCCCGGTAGCTGTGAAGAGGCAAAGAAATTGTTGAAAATGTTGGGTGTTGAGTACATATCATATCATGCATGTCCAAATGATTGTATTCTATATAGAGGAGAATATGAAGAAAAAGAGATGTGTCCGAAATGTGGGCATGAAAGGTATGATAAATTAAAAAATAAGGGTAAATCACGTACTAGTCCTCCTTTTAATATATTGAGGCACATGCCTATAATCCCAAGGATTCAAAGGCTCTTTCATTGCAAAGAATTAGCTATGTTGCAAGGATGGCATGCCTCACATAGAAGTGAGTTGGGAGTTATGCGAATCCCAACTGATTCAATAGCCATGAAGCATATAGAGGGTACATGGCACGAAAGTAGGGTACATGGCCTGAAATATTCAAGGATGAAGTACGAAGTCTATGACTCAGAATAGCCATGGATGGCGTCAATCCATATTCCCTCCAGAACACCAACTATTTTGTTTGACCTGTAGTAGTGATCAATAACAATATCCCCCCATGGTTTTCCGTGAAGAATGAACATCTTATGTTGGCTCTCATAGTCCCTGGTAGAAGACAAGTGAATAATATGGATGTCTACTTACAACCACTGGTAGATGAATTGAAGGAATTATGGGTTGGGATAAATGTATACAATGTATCAAGACCCATCAAAGCAGAGAGGAGTTTTACATTATATGGCATATGTGCTTACACGACACATGATTATCCAGGCTTAGAAGTTTTCTATGGTAAATTACATGTTTAATTTATTGATTTGTTTATATATGTAACAATATTCTTTCACATATTAGTTATTTAATTCGTTGTAATATTTGTTCTAATCTTCATGATATTCTTTAATGTGCCATGCATATTAATTGTATACAATAATCTCGGAGGTATTGTAAAAAAAAGGTATTTTGGATGTAAATTTTGTGGACCTTCTCTGAAAGCTAGATGGTCCAAGGACCTACAAAAGCTAGTGTATGATTGCTCCAGGGTATTCCTCCCAGAAGAACATCCTTACAAAAGAGGACCATCTGCTTTCAAAGGGAAGCGAGAGAGAACCCAAAGGCATCCAATAATGACACTAGCTGAATGGCTTAGAGAATATGAGAGAGAGAAGGAGAAAGAGTTCATAGAAATGTTAGATTCAAATGGGGAGCCTATGTTCAATGATTCAAAATTCTTCAACACCTATGTTGAGAAATTGCCCATTGGGATGAATTCGGAAATCTATTTTTTATAACCTCCCATATTGGGAGAATCTTAAGATTACACACTTATTAGATCCCATGGATATATTTAAACATGTTTCATCTTCTTTATGGAGGCACATATCATCGAAACAAAGTGACACATTGGTTGCTAGGAAATATTTTATTACTTGAAAAACTAAAAAGAAACATTGGCCAAGACGATTAGAAAGTACGAGATCAGAGGTAGGCGTTGGTCCCTCTAATTCATGGTTTTTCAAAGAAGGTGATGTCCCATGGATTTTAAAAAAAAGATGATATTTCTTTGGCAAAGGAAGTTATAATGGGAGTGAGGGTGCCAACTTCATATGAGTCTTCACTATGGCGCTGCTTCACCATGGATGACCATTTTTGGGGGTTGAAATCGCATGACCATTTTAATCTTCTAAGAGTATGTATAATGTCAAAAACATGATTTTATTATTTTTTATATTAATAAATTTTATCTCATGCAAGGATCATAAAATATAACTAATTTTGTATATTATTGCACGTGTTTATAACTTTGCAGTGTCATTATCCTTTGTTTGTGCGTGGGTGTGTGAAACATGAATTCCCTCAAGAACTAGGATGTGCCATATCTAAATTATTTGCATTTGTATGTTGGATCATGTCAAAGGAGATTCATGTGGCTAGCATTCCACGGTGGTGTCAAGAGATAGTTGAGATTGTTTGTATGTTTGAGAAGGAACTGCCGATGAGTTTCATGGACTTACAGGTTCATCTTCTAATCCACCTAGTAGATGAGGTTGAATTAGTTGGGGTGGTTTCTTGTCATTGGATATTCTTCTTAGAGAGGTAAATGAAGAAATTGAAAGGTTTTTTTCGATAAAGGGAAAACCCGAGGGGTCTATGGCAGAGGGGTACATATTGTATGAGTCTTTCTATTATGCCAGTGAGTACATCAAGCAGATCAACAACATACCAGGTGCGGTGTTTTGGGACGATGAAAGGGATGAAGACAAAAGAGAAGGGGAGTTTCTCCAAATGAGTGGAAAAAAGCGTTTGATAAAGAGTAAGTGACTAATAATTTTTCAAATTTACACAAAGTTAATATTCATGTTGAAATTCGATATAATGTATATTTTAATCGCTAAGTGCTATATAATGTCGGTTTGATTTCATCAGCGAATGTAGAAATTGAAGCAATCAATAAATTTGTTCTTTACAATTCTGAAGCGACACAACTGTGGGTCGCATTGTACGAATAAAAGAGGATGAAATGAGATAGTGACAGGAAAGAATTTAGACGGTTGATGGTAGAAGTGTGCCTTATCCTGATCATTTAAAAGGAAATATGCCAAAAATATGCCCCAATAGTTGGGTTGCTGACCAAGTCAGAGAGAAATACGGTGCAACCGGTCATTACCTGTGTGTTGAAGAGGATGCCCTAAACATAGGGATTGGGCGCAGTAACTCGGTAATAATATTTTTAATTTATATGAAAATTTGAAACTTATAAGACATCTATATTTCATATTTTAACTATTGGGTTATTATAAGACACATGACGCTATGATTTTTTTAACTTTTTTATAATAGGTGCATTTGTTCCCATCTATGTGGGCATATGGACACCATTTTCGCACAGAAAATGTCGATGCTGGAAACATCACACAGGACTGTGGAGTGGAAGTTGAGTTCGATCAATTTAGTCGATCTAGCCATCGTGATCAAAACCTAGTACGAGGGACGTTAGGTTACACCGAAAAGATACAAGAGATCATTCAAGTGAATTTCTCTTCTTTCCAATGTGTTATTTTTCGGTGTAAGTGGTGGGACACCTTTGATCGGAATAATGTAAAGGAATATCGCGATAGTAGGCTGATATGTATCAACTCCAGAAAGATGTGGGATGAAGCTAAGGAGCCCTATGTTTTCGCCAAACACTACAACCAGGTGTTTTTTTACCCAAATGTGTTTGATATGGATTGATGGTTCGTATTGACACATGACCCTAGATCAAAACATATTTTTTAGAACAATAGTGTTATCATGCCATGCGAGCTGGAAGATAATAAGGGTGATCATGAGAACCGAGAGTGATACGGTACATGTGTTATTTCATCAATATTTATACTTTTTAAGATGAGTTTTTTGAAACATTATAATATGTATTTTGAATTAATTGGTAATTTGCATTGTCTTAATGTTAAAATCAATATTTCACTTAATAATTAGCAATTATGTTGACCTCAAAAACAATGGCGTACTGTATAAATTAGTTCTTTTTTTTGTATCTAAGATCATAATAAAATAATGATAATTCTAAAGTACATGAATTTATTTGCATTATTTTCTAAACTTTATTATGTTACAATAATTCATATTATTCTAGATTTATTATTTTACAATTATTTTAAATTTTACAAATTTAAAAATTTAAAATTTTAATAAAATCATTTCACATTAATACAATAAAAAATTTTACAAATATTTTACATACAATTACAATTAGAATTAGAATTGCAATTACAATTACAATTACAATTTTACAATTTCACATATAATTACAATTACAATTTTAGAATTTTACATACAATTACAATTACAATCACAATTTTACAATTACAATCAATTCACAGTAATACAATTAAAATTTTACAAATATTTTACATACAATTACAATTTTACAATTTCACGTACAATTACAATTTTAGAATTTTACATATATACAATTACAATTTTACAAATTAAAAATTTACAATTACAATTACAAATTTACAAATTTACATATATACCATTACAATTACAATTTTAGAATTTTACATACAATTAAAATTACAAATATTACAAGTTTACAATATCATGATCATGATCATCTAACAAAACACAATTACCATTATATATTAACATCATCACAACACAAACATCAAATTATATACATCTCATGTCAGATAACTCATGCTATCACATACACATCTATGTACAAGCTACACATTAATGAACATATCTAACATGACCTAACAATATACACATCATGATGATCACCAACATGTAAATTAAGTACAACTGCAACATGAACATAAAATACATGGACCATATATATATATATATCTATATATATATATATATATATATATATATATATATATATATATATATATATATATATATATATATATATATATATAACTGAATAATGTCAAAAATATACAACTGTAATATAAATTTCATGGATCAACTGGTGGTACAACATCAATAGTAGTACTAGTCGAGGCCTACTCAGTCAATGGTGGAGCCTCGACGGTCGATGGTCCAGCCTAATCTCCATGATGACTGTTGCTAGATGTTAGTGGAGGCTACTCATCTAGCACGATGCGAAGTGAACGATCATGAGATGATAAGTCGCTGCTCACTGCTACGTCTCGACCACGCCTATAATGTGCAACGGTCCTCCTCAGCCGCGTAACTAAGGTCGTAGCTGCTACGACATGCTGCATCAGGCTGTACATGTCACGTGACATTCCTCTCCACATCTGTAACAACCTACGATCACCCTGTATGTCTCTCATATGAGCAAGCCTGATGCCCGCCTCAACAATCAATGTAGTGAGTTGGTCACTCAACTCCATCTTGTATCTAGCATCAATCTGGCCGCGCCTAGCAAAAGGCAGTACCAGCGCACCAATAGGAGTAGGTCTCTCTGCACCAGCCTCCTGATGATCCTCAACATCTAGCATGCCCTGATCGTCATTAAGATCCACACCTGGATCATATGGTGGTGTCGGCATGTCCTCGCCATCAAAAGACCCAATGTCTGCAAAATATATACAAGTACATAATAATAAATAGACAATTTCATTACATATAAAAATAAGTTAAAGAACATGTTAGAATAAATTTAGATAAAACAGTAATATTACCTCTATCATATGGCACCTCATCAGCTGTGAAGAGTATGTTGGCCCACCCTTGCCAATCCAAACCTGCATAAGGACGGGGGCCCATAATGAAGGGATGCTCATCAACACTGGCTAGCAACTCTAGTGCATCATGCAATACCCTGGCTGGAAATAGAGTCTCGCCCCTCTTGGGCATCATGTGCATCCGTGCCTTGAACTTCAGCCTACGAGGCTTCAAAAGTAGGCCTTGTCTTTGGAAACCTCTCAAAAAATAAACAAAAAAGCTCTGAAGCAAAAGGGAAGTTGACCCTCCCTTTTGCATGAGCATGACATCTATCTAAGGTTGTATAGAACTGCCGCAAAAAAAATGGCAGACCACCTAACATGTCGTGGCTCCTGTATTAAAGAATCAACATAATATAGAGGCAAGCAACTAATGCATTGCCTGTCATTGGTGTTTTGTGAAATGGTAGAAATGAGAAGTGAGAGGCACTACACCTCCTCACTACCAAATGCACCAATACGTAACTAACCTCCAACGACCTGAAAATCTGAAGGAGACAGTACTGATACTCCAATGTATCTCTGGGAGTACACTAACTAACTCCCTGCTACATAGCCAGCTGGAACCTCTGGGAATGAGGTAAAATCCACCCTTCTCCTCGATAGCCCTATATTAAAATATATATCCTCCTCAGTGGGCGTGTACCACTGGTTACAACCAACCCGAAAAGCCTGTTGTTGGCCATTCCACCTTCGGATAATATGTCTCAAAAACAAACCATGGCCTTTTAGGGAAGTAGCCTCCTCATAGAACTTGAGGAGGCCTACCTGCCTTAGGAGCCCCTGGATAGCTGTTGTAATGGGGCAAGGATACACATCTCTCTCCCTCTCTCGTGCCTCCCACATGCAAACCATGTTATACTGCTCCGCTTGTTGTTGTTGTTGTTCCCCCTCTTCTCTCCTTTCACGTCTCTGAATGATTGACATATTAAATACAATTTTTTTATTAAATGAGACATATATTTAGAAATATACATATATATTTTTTTGGAAAAAAAAAACCGTCGGCGCGCCAAAAAACAGTCATGTACCGGTCTTGGTGCGTCTTTTTATGGAGCGCACCGGCGACGATGCTTGTATAATATTCAACGCACTAGCGGCGGTGCTCCCGAAAATTTGTAGCACACCGTTGACTATGTACGATGTCAGGAGTGCGGTGCACTGACTAAAATATACGCCTCGGGGCATATAGTTAAGTCAGTTGACCGACATCCTGCCATCATCATAGTCAAGGGTTTGGTATTTTACCAGGCTGCACCGTTGACAGAGTCGAAATACAGAAAGCGGTACGCTGACAAAAATACCCGTCCCAGGGCGGATATTTAAGTCAATGCACCGCTTTACCATTATTCCACTAGGTCAACGGTGCGGTCGGGTAACCGACCGCACCGCAGTTTTTGAAAAAAATTAAAATAACACGGTGCACCTTCGGTACCACCCCATAACCAGTGTGGATATTGTTAGCACTGGTTTACTAGGCCGCACCATTGACCCTGTGGGAATGCGGAATATGGTGCGCTGACAACATTACCCCACCCTGGGGCGTATAATGAAGTCAACGCACCATGTTGTTGTTATTCCACATTATCAATGGTGCAGCAGGGTAAACGACTGCACCGCACTTTAAAAAAAAAATTAAAATAACATTGTGTGCCTATCGGTACTTCCCCCGACCCGGTGCGGATATCGTTAGAACCAATTTCAGTGCGACCTATAAATTTATAGGCAGCACCGCGAACCGGTGCGAGCCGAACGGCTCGAGCGCACTGCGCGACAATTTTTTTTTCTTTTAAATGGTTAATTATAAGGTTATTTGAAATTCTAATCCGCTAAAAGGCTTAATTATGGAAAAACAAGAAAAATACTTGAACATTTGGCCGTCGAGGAGGCAAATTGGCTATATAATTTGCAAAAGAAAATTTGCCCACCATTTTGCAAAATTCAAGCTAGATATTGGTGGGCAATGCACAGCAGCAGTGCGTGCAATGGGTGAAATGGGAGCACCTATGTCAGGGTAGCTCAGACAAGGATAAATTGCACCGGTGCTTAAGAGATCTGGAGCACTGAGAAAAGTGAAAATTTTGGTTTTTTGGCAGTAATTTTTTTTTTAATTTTACCCTGTTCCGGTACTCGGTGTTTTTATGGGCGCACCGATGCAGTTTCGTGATACCGCACCAGGTAGTTTCTATTTTGGCGCGCTTTTTATGAGGCACCAATGCGAAAGAGTTGTAAAGCACAGGTGCGCTACAGTAATACAATGCATCGGGTGGGTGTGTATGGAGTGCACGGTGTCTGGTGTGCCAATGTTTTGTACACACTGGTGCTTTCTCTTGTTGAATGGACCAGTGCAGTTTATGATGATAAGCACACCGGACAAAAAACATCCGCAAAAACCTCCACCCGCCAACCTCCGCTAGAAACGGAAGTCTGGGGTATTTTTATAAGGGGTTCCTCAAAAAAATTCGCTAGAGGGTATTTTCCTTGTAGTGTATTTACTTTCCAAACAAGGAAAATCTAATAATAAAAAAATATCTATCAAGATTCAAGATCAAAATATATTTCATACGGTACTTTTAACTACTAAAAAATATTATCTTTCTTTATCACCTCAATACTACTTTTGAATTTGGAGAGATATAGGATGATGTTGTGGATACTTCCCTCCTTCCTCAATACATCACCAATCCTTCCCATATTATTCAACATGGATTTGAAATTGATACCTTGTTGAAAAAATGCCTTCATGCAAAATTTTATAAAATAAGGAAAAACATAGTTGCAAAGAAATTAGAAGGCTAAAAGCCTATGAACGACACATGAAAATAGAACTAGTTGATATTACTCAACTCTAAGTTAAATTCTAGGAGAGAAACCAATATTATAATCTAGTGAGTGTGATCAATCTCATTTACATATTAAGATATATATCCTCTCAACAAATTGACAAATATGCTAGAATAAACTATATCCTAAAATAATTAATTTAGACTTCTAGAACATTAGTATTAGGAGATTAATAGATTGACTATTCCCTTAGTACTCCCTTGATGAAAATACAATTCTTTAGGATGGTTCAATCCCCACAAGGAAAAAACTATTCTTGAAGAAGGATTGATCAAGCCTTCAACATATTCCCCCTCAACAATGAATACTATTCCTCAGAAAGGGTTGGGTGATAGTTACCTTGGGATGCTCTACGACACGATACCATGCACAATGGTGCGTTGGTTGGCCCCTCCTTACAATCTCCCCCAATGAAATGAATAAGGCTTTAAAAAGGGCCAATTTACCCTTTCTCTCGTGCTCCCTCATGATGTAAATACTATGATTAAGAAAAAGTTGGTTGATCCTAACTATATTATGCATAAAAAAGAGTTTGATGATCATTCCTTCAAATTTTCTATGATATCAATGTTATGATTAATGGTAAATGAAATCTTCCCTTGGGTCTCCCTCAATGAAAATTCTAAATTTGAGGAAGACTTAGTTGAACACTCTTAGTACACCCACACAATGAAAATATTATGGCCAAAGGACCTAGGATATTGGTTAAAAAGAATATCATCCCCTAAACAACAATTCCCTATTACCCCTTAGATTACAATATTATGTCTAACAAAAGGTTCTTAGTTAACATTTCCCCATTCATCGTCCCGATGGAAATACTATGTGTGAGGAAGGGTCAATCAACCCATCCAGTGGATATCCTATGACATGAATATCATCCTTGAGAAAATTTTAGTCAAGCGTTCTATATGTTTCATGTTCATCAAAATAACATGATGAATATTTGTGATAAATATAGAAACTCTAGAAGAAGAGAACATATGGAAGCTTGAAATGGCATTAGGAGAATTTTGAGGTAAAAAAAAGTGTCTCAAAACATAAATTTTACATGCATTAAAAAAACAATGTGCGTCTACTAAAAAAATATGCAAAGTGTGTTGTGGTAGGATGCACATTTGAGTAAACTAAAGAGATAAATTGAAAATATGATTTAAAAAAATCTCTCTTTTTCTTTAAAATTCCATAATTTTTATTTTATTATTTAAATTGTTAATTTTTTATTTTCATTGGGAGACCCATTTTAGACCTCAAAATTCCCTTAATTGAAGACAATGGTTTTCACGTAATAGCCATATAAGTTCAAAAAGGAAGAAAGCATATCCATATAATAGATTTTGAAACCTAAAAAATGAGAGAACATATCCCTTATGACAACTAAGGAAGCTAGCTTTGATATCAACTAATACAAAAATAACTAGTTTAAATGGTTATCAAACAAAGAAATTATTATTAAATTTTTAATAATTCATCACTTTACTTATGAAATCACACTATTGATGTCTCCTCTATTATTATTAGTCCTTACAGATGACCAAGTCTATGGAAATAACTTTGATCATTACTTTGCCTTACTTATATAAATATTTACCTATTTGCTAATTTATAATATAGAGAAATAATTTTTATTTTTACTTTTGTAATATATTCAAATTTTATGTTTATATCAATTTATTAGTGGATGGAATGGTGACTACTAAATTCGAAACAATAATTAAAAAACAATAAAACTTGAAGAAAAACAAGGCCCGTAGAATTTTGAATTGACAATGAATAGATGTATTGTTAAGGCACTCCATGCTCAAAGCTGCACTCCATGCTCAAAGCTCACTAGCTCAAATCCCCATGGATGTTTACTCATTTTTCAATTGTTTTTTTCTTTAAAACTAATTATTTGAAAAGTTTTTGACAAATTTCTATACATGGGACTTTTTTTTTTACAACATTGTTTATTCACATGACCTTGATTTTGAGTGGATTTAAATCTCTTTTTCTTTTTACACTACACTATTTAATCCCTCTTTTTAATAATTATGAATAAATAATTACCTTGTTATTAATAAAATGCACTTAAGTATTTATCATGCTTTTTCTAACTTAACTAAAAACTACACTAACATACCACACACAGATATATATATTACTTTTGTCAATTTATATCTAAAATAACATACACATGATGCTCAATTCCCTATTTAGAGTATTAATCTCACAAAATTGTTTATTCAGAACATTACTTTTCATGATCAAAGACTATTTCAAATGCTTTCATTTCCAAATGGCATGATATTTGTTTTTAGGCATATAATTGTATGAAAATAGAATTCATTTATTTCTTTTAATAAATTTTATATAACTTAAATAAAATTAGGTTTAACATATTTTTATTAATGTTTCAATAAAAGTGTAACACCCTCTTTTAATTTAAAGAATGGTTGACCGACTTGTTATGAAATATTTGAATTATTTAATGAATAAGATTATTCGTTAACAAGACTTGAGTTATTTTTTTAAGATAATTAATAAATGGTCTTGAGTAAAAGAAAGTATGTATAAAAAAAAATTCAGCGAAAAGGTAGAGACAGTTCTGATAGTTACCTCCCTAGAAGGATAAAAGGAAAATCCTGAGAAAGGGAAGGGATTATGTGCAGAAAGAAAGTTGGGATTAAAAAACAGTATGTTGCAATGAGTTGTCTAGAGCTTGTGAGGAAACCAGTGGAGCTCAGGAAAAACTCAAGAAAAGTATAGACTGGATTTAGATCCTGAGGTCTATCTTCTTTTGTCTCAGTGAATTACCTAAGACCCTGGTGAGGAGCAAGAGGGGAGCAAAAGACGTGATTGCCTCGCTCAAGGTTGGGAGGACCATCAGTTTACTAGAATATTACACTAAGATAAGTATTTAAGTGTTTTGTTTACAGGAATTGAGAATATTTAAAGATGGAAAATGTTTTATGTATAGTAAAATTCTTGATTGAAATCTTAATTTTCTGTTAGAATAATGAAACACGAATTCATCCTATGCCATGTTGGTAGAGTAGAATAGAATACTAGGAATAAACTACATATTCTCTATAAATTTAATATTAAGCAAGACCAATATGAATATCTAGAAATTAAAGTTCTGCATCCATTAAATGTACTAGTAAATATTTTTCATTCATCAAATTACAAGAGAGTTATAATCTCAGCAAATATAAACATTGCTAACAGAAAACATAAACCAAGTAAAGTTCCATGCGTAAACAAGAACCTGTTAATCATTGAGATCATGGGTCAGCGGTTTAGTACCCAGTCTCGTGGAAACAGGTCTAGGGTCCATGTTCCCTGAACCCATGATAAATGGGATATTGATCACTACATTAAACCTAACCAGGGGTTAAAACCAAGAATTTGCAGTGAAATATAAAACTCAGAATTTAAATGACGAAAGTGAGTTTGCGGAACTAGGCACAAAAAGAAAGAATACAAATGTTGAATTTGGAAAGTATGCATATCAGATACATTTCATTTTCAGGAGGAAAATTCCCTACAATATTAAAATATGAACAAATGTATGGTGAAAAAAACCAAAAACTGAAGTTACCATAAGAAATACATAGAAAATTAAATTTGTATTTTCTCAAAAAGATTAAAGTGAAGCCTCGGCTTTTGAATAGGATAGAAGCATGTTTGACAGATAGAATTGACAACCAAATAACAAGTAATTACTCAAATAATGAACCATGTCTGAAGGACGAAGTCCCTTTCAATATCATTTAAAAAAAATACAGAGTATTTAAAAGAAAACTTGAACAATACTGTGCATAGAGGCCGAGCCTCGAAATTTTCTTAAGAAT
Organism: Pinus albicaulis; assembly: GCA_034641835.2. Taxonomy (NCBI): domain Eukaryota; kingdom Viridiplantae; phylum Streptophyta; class Pinopsida; order Pinales; family Pinaceae; genus Pinus; species Pinus albicaulis. The sequence continues at coordinate 174,465 of JAXQQM020086120.1, forward strand.
GGAAAAATCCTGAAACTAGCACTCGTTGCATTGACTAAATTTTCAACGCTGGAAAAACCCAAAACACTGCAATAGGTGGGGGAGAGGGGGGGGGAAGGGGGGAAGGAGCGCGAAGTTATAAGCATTATTGTCCACAGCTAAATTGACTATGCCATCAACTGTACACAGAAGGATTACATGGAAGTGACCATGTGTGGTTCAAGATGACTCATCGCTTCGACCTTAAATGGATGTGCAAGCCCTGTAACACAAGAACACTGATGTTAAAACCCTCAGGTCGTGTGAACCTCCGTCTATAGTGAAACCAATGTTACAAACGAGAAGCTATGAAAGGAATAATAGTCACGACAAAGCTTACCTGTACAGGTCGAGCTTGCCAAGGTGGCACGGTCTCCTTTCTCAGTAGTCCATAAGGAAAACAGGAAGACTTCTTCACATGGTAGCTAAACATTGTCATGTTGGGTAAACAAGATGAAGTTAAGAAAATAACCTAAAACCATCTAACTGAAACAACCACTTGAAAGAAAACCAGTATCGAATAGTAAATATTCAGATGACGGAATAATTCACCTGGGTTTAAAGCCACAAGGTCCCTCTGTAACAAGAGCAGAAGTTACAATCTCCACTAGCGTCAACTACGAAGTAAATTCCATCTAAAATATAGAATACCGACAGGGAAGAGGGTAGTATTACCTCTGTTAACCAGCGAAGACGAATGCGGCATGACCATTCCTGAAAGGTGGCGCTTGCATGTAGGGATGGCATACAGCAATAGCCACAAGAGAAAAACCTAAGTTGCGGAGCCAAGACCGAAGAACAAGCGGTGGAGTGAATGAACCAGGAGGTGGGGATGGGGTGGGTGGTTACCCTAACCATCCCTACCCTTCACAAGCACCGTCGATCACTAGATACTGAGATCTACAGCGGGACAAGATCCAAGTGACACCGCGAGATGTTTGGCAACTGGAGGAACCGACATGTGGACATTCAACCCAATAAACGAGGTGGGAATGTGACAGATAACATTAACACCAAGTCGAAGTGTTGTAAAAATATTAAGTTGTAATATGAATTCGAATCATATAAAGAAAATTGAATCTATGAGAGAAAGGAATTGAAACATAGTCGACATGCATGAATACATATAATTAGTTTTAAAAATCCAAGTCAATCCAATCAAGGGAGTAATGAACACCTATAGAAAGATCAACTCGATCACCATGCTAATTAAATCATTATGATTTCCAAAGTTATAATTGAAAACCATAGAATTTCAAGTATTATATAATGAAAACTAGAATTGAATGAATGGATTTTCATGTGTACTGTAAGATTTAAATCATATTGTATGCATCGTTACATTACGGATATATTTAATGAGTATTCAGAATTGTTGTGTATATCGAATAGTATTAAGGTTTGAGTGAAAGTAAAGGTAATAAGATTGTATTTATTGATTTTGTATATGTTTACCTTTATATTTGTGACAGCTGGCATTAGAGCGTGGTTACACGCTGGGGCTAGATGGGCCAATGCAATAACATGAGTGTTTTCATTTTGTCATTTTTTGAAACTGTGCACAGTACGGGAAACAAAAGAAAAAATACCAATAAGCTACCATGAGGAGAGGTTCTACTCATCAAATTCCTAGGAACATAGTGGAAACCCATCCTTTAACCAATCCTGAAGTCAACCCAGAAATGTGGGTGCAATTAAGCATAGACCAACACCAAAAAACCGATAGACTGCTGGAAGAACATCAATGTCAGACAAATAGACTACTTGATAAAGTACAACAATTCCAGACAAAGATGGTCAGTGTTCAGAGTGATAATGAAAGGTTAATGAGGGAGTAGGAAAGGATACTAAAGAGCCTTTCAGATAAACATAACAATCACACTGCATAGCCCAATCTTGAGAGGGACATCCATGGAGAAGGATAACAACAGCAACAAATTCATGACAATCCCAAAGTAAGTCATACGCAATGGAGTAATAAGAGTAGAACCTATAATGAAGATGAATATGGAAATATTTTTTATCAGCAAGAATTGAAGAAACAGAAAGTCGAATTACAAGGTGAATTCTGGAAGATCAAGCCACCTACATTTGATGGAGAGGCAGAAGAAATGGCAGAAGCTTGGATAATAAATATGAATAAGTATTTTCAATTTTACGAGTATAACAACAAACTTAAAACTCGTCTATCCATCTACCAACTGCGGTAAAAGGCTACATTATGGTGGGACAAGGTGAAAAACGTGCGTGGAATTGAAGACCAGAACGTAACTTGGGATGAGTTTCAACATTATTTCAAAGATAAGTATTTAATTGAATGATTCTATGATGAGAAATCACGAGAATTTCATGATCTAAAATTGGGGCAAATGTCTATGGACAAATTTATCACTAAGTTTACCTCCTTATTAAGATATGTACCTTATTTGCGTGATGAAAAAGAAAATGTGCAGAGGTTTTTAAGCAACTTGTTGACTCACATGAAAGAGAGGATTGAGTTTGTAAACCCAAAAAATATTGACGAAGCGATAAGGAAAGCACAGATGTGCTATTAGCAGTAAAAAGCTAAGGGAGAAACTGACAGAAGTTGGCCACACAAGAAAGGGCATAAAGGCCCTTCCAATTTTAAAAATAGAAGATCTGGAAATTACAAGAATGTTGTAAGGAATTAAAAAAATAGACAGAATGGGAAAAGTCAGCAAAGGGCCAAATGGGCAGCTGAAGAACGACATATTGAAGCTTCTAGCAGACCATACCTTGGATGGTCCCAAAAATCCCCATTACAATGTTGGGGTTGTGGGGAGGCACATTATTTTAAAAATTGTCCAGATTGAAGGAGAAATGAAGTGTCAGCCAATTTGCAAGAGGCATCTACCGTGGGAGATGTAGCGTGAAATATACCTAGAATCAATGCTGCTCTGGAAGATCGACAAGCACATTTTCAGCCAACTATGATAGAATTAGAAGGTAAGTTACAAACCCAATTTGTTTCTATTTTAGCTAACCCTCGTGCTAGATTGAGCTATATACACCCTCGTATAGTCAAAAACTATAAATTACAGAATCAGAAATTTAAGAATCCATGACTAGTACAACTGGCTACATGAGCAAAAAGATGAGTCAATGCCAAAGTGTCAAACTGTGAATTGGTTATTGGTGACCAGCACATAACTTTAGAACTTAACATTCTACCTTTGGGATCCTACGATATTTTATTGGGAATGGACTGGTTGGAAAGACATTGGTCATTGGTGGACTGCAAAGACAAAGGAATTTACTTTAAATCGAAAGATGGTACACGTCAAGATTTGCAGGAAATTAAGAAGCCACTTCAATTACGTCCCATTACTACATCTCAACTGAGTAAATGTATTTGAAAGGGGTGTCAAGTATATGGAATTCAAGTAGGGTTCTCTAACTCTAAGGATAAGACCCTCATGGTGGAAAATATTCCTATTGTGCAGGAATTCAGGGATGTGTTCCCTAAAAATATTCCAGGATTACCACCAAAGCGAGACCTTGATTTTACAATAGAATTAATACATGGGGTAGCCCTTGTGTCACGAGCTCCATACAGAGTGAGTGAACCTGAATTAATAGAATTAAAAATGCAGCTGCAAGAATTAATGGAAAAAGGATATATTCGGCTAAGCGTGTCCCCTTTGGGAGCACCAATGTTGTTTTTTAAGAAGAAAGGCGGTACTATGAGAATGTGCATGGATTACCGACAGCTTAATAAATTGACTATCAAGAATAAGTATCCATTGCCACGCATAGACGATATGTTTGATCAAGTGATGGGAGCAACAATGTTTTCCAAGATTGATTTAAGGTCAGGGTACCACCAAATACATATTAAGGATGAAGACATATCTAAAAAAACTTTCCGTACCCGGTACAAACATTATGAGTTTGTGGTGCTACCATTCGGATTAACCAATGCACCAGCAACTTTTATGAGCTTGATGCATGGAATTTTCCACCCATTTTTGGATAAGTTTGTTTTAATTTTTATTGACGATATATTAATCTACTCTAAGAATATGGAAGAGAAAAGGAATATTTGTGCATAGTGCTAAAAATGTTATGGGAACACCAGCTCTACACTAAGTTTAGTAAATGTGACTTTTTCAAGAAGCAGATCCAATATCTAGGACATGTGATTTCTGCTGAAGGGATTTCTATAGACCCTGAAAAGATAAAGACAGTTATGGAGTGGAAAGTTCCTAAGAATGTGGCAGATATACGTTCATTTATGGGTTTATCTGGTGTTGAAGCCCCGAAAATCGGGTCTACAACAAGGGGGATACCCACCCGGTCCGAACCTTGGTTAGCAGCTCTTTTTCCGTTTGGTATAGTGGGTCCGACTGGGGATATGGGACCAATTTCCCAATATGTGTGTGTGTGTGTTGAGAATTGATATTTCCTTTCTAAAAGTTCCTAAGTGAAATGATTTTATTCTAATTCTAATCTAATAACATGCAAATGTATTCTAATAAACAGAAACATCTAATTCTACACTAACCCGGGATGTAATCTTTTCGTTATGCGATCTAAAATGATTTCAAATAACAATTGGTAATAAAGATCATTCAACTATTATGAGAAAAGAATTCAATGGAGATAAACCACTTCGTATAAAAAGTTAGACGAAACAGTTGTGAAAAACATATCACATAATAAGCTACTCATATATTAAGCATAAATAAATAGTTATCACCGTACAAAAGTGTCAAATGATAACTCAAGCATTCACGCATCAATATATAAACAACTGAACATGAATATCACTTTAACACAAAGGCAAAAATAGTTAAGAGATAAAAGTACCATTTATAACTAGTTCTACTCATGAGCTTCAAGCAATAATGATTTATCTCTTCTTAATCCAGCATCCACTAAGAGTACAAAAGTGTAACATCAGTAGTAGATATTAAACGCAGATATCAATAAATCATGTTCCATTCATTCATCAAAACCTCCTCGGATGGTGCAAAATTGCATGTTCTGAAGACAAGTTTTTGACAAATTTCAGGACCCTTCTCTAAATGCATGAGAAGGGTTTAAATACTACTAACTAAATCTAAAATTAATTTATTACAAAAATGTAGGATACGGTTTAAATGAGCATCCTCATTTCAGGCAAAAATAAAGCAAAATTAATACTAACACTGAATCTAAAATTAAAACTAACAACTAACTATTTGTGTATCTGTTCCTTGAAATCGCAAGAATTCAGCATTTGTTTGAGAAGAGTCGGCTGGCCAACTTCTGACTTTAACTGTCCTGCGAAAACGGAATCGACAAGAGCTGGCGCCATCTTCTCGGCAGAATTGATGATACATTTGAGAGTCATGCATTGGCTGTGTGGTTTTACCAAATACGCCCAGTAAGAATCCCAATTTAACTTAGTTAATCTTTTGATTGATTCTGCCTTTTCTTGAGCGTTTTGTCTCCAGCGTGTTTGCAGTTGCTGTACTTTCGGTAGATACCCTGGAGTGGTTTCTGAGATCAGATTTTCCCTGTGCAAATTTTCATTTATGCAGTCAATAACACTGTTTGCTGCTGTAGCTATTTCTTCTGTCGCTTGCTCTGCTTTCCTGATTTGTGCATCCCACTTGTTAAAGAGCATTTCTTTGTGATTGTCGTTGATTATTGGTGCGCCTGCTCTTTTCCCCTCCTCTGTTTCTTACCAAGCCAAATATTCGGTAACTCTTTTATTTATTAAATCGTAATCATGTCGTAAGTCTACGACTTGATTAGTGATTTTATCACTTATTTCGCAATAAGAGTTCCACTGTGATATTCTTTGGCACAATGCTTCCTGTTGCTGCAGTAGTTTATCATTTAAGGAAATGGATTCTGTGATGAATTATGTAAGCTTAGGATCATCCTTGTGCATCTCTTGCATAACCTGTAACTGTTTTTCTCTTTCAGCCAAACTGTTATGATACCCTATCTGCATTTGTTAGAAGTCCTGCTGTAATCTTTCAAGTTGTTTCTGTGCTTCGTTGTTGGCGTTGGCTTGTTGCAGCTGTTGCTGCAAAACCTGTATTTGATCTTATTTCTCTTTCAGTAGTTGATGTACCTCAAATGCTTTATCAATGGTCGCAAAGGCATATTCTCCTGCGATCTGAGATAATTTGGTGAGATTTTCAGTGGGATCGGTGGTAGGATCTTGCCATAGGATGTCTAATTGGTTTGCATCATGAGAGAGCACGTTTTCCAATTTCCTTTTCTTTCTTTGTCTTCTCACTACTGCCTTGTGTTGTGGACTATAAAATACATCAAGAGGAGGAATTTCCTCTATTTTGAGCGTAAGTTTAGAGGATGGGGTAATGGGAATATGTTCCATTTCTGAGACATTGCTAATTGTTCCTGTGACTATATCTTTTGTTGCCCGTACATTACTCACAGGTGTCTTTGTGCTCTGTCCTTCAATATTAATTAAATCATTGAATGTCTCCCATTCTTTATCTAGCTCGGTTCTGACGGATGGTGGCTGGACGATGAGAGGGGGAGGATCTAGCTGTGGAGAGGTCAAAACCTGTTGCTGTGGGAGCTCCTTTGACTGGGCAGTATCCCTTACTGACCCTTCACTTTTATCATGGTCACTTTCAGACCTCTTAGAGTGTTCTGACGTTTCTCTCCCGGACTTAGATTTAGATATGTCAGTGCCTGAACTTCCACTGAGACTAATACTGGGAGTTGGTTCCCTTATGGGTTCCAAGCGTAATTTATCCAAAGGGATATTAGCTAACCTCCTTTCCCTGTATATCTTGAACTCTTGAAATCCCGCTGGAGGAAATTGCAATTGAGCCGAATGTAGAACCTCTTTAAGTGTACCTTTCTGTTGGAACATGTCATCAAAAAGATCATCTTCTTTAGAAAACACCTTTATTTTGACTGCAATAGTGAAATTTTTAGCAATATCATAAGGGTCGAACGGTCTTCCTAGAAATTTGAACTATCGTAGACATGTTATGTTGTTTACTTCTTTGAATGCATGGCCTACATCAAATAGTGAAAAGGCCCCACAGGCCACAAGAAATTGTGGCCAAATAGCCTTCTTTTTGTCCTTCAAATCTTTAGTCAAACCTCCTTCTCCGCAGGTTTGATAAGAAATTTCTCGTGCCATGAGTTTATCAGGAACATACAAAGGTAAGACATGAGGGGAAGCGAGACTTCCAAATACCCTGACATATGTAAACAGTTCTTCTCCGAACCATCTCGCGACAGGGAGTATATCTACCTCTGCTTCGGGAGAAAATCTTGGAGCGTCTTTATCATATAACATTTTGTACAGGGGCAACATGATTCCATGAAAAATCTTGTAAAAATACGGAGTGAACTTGGAATCCCACAATTCTTTGTGATAAATATGAATGGGTAAGGGGTCTTGAGTCGTCCATTTCCAACCCATTAAAGGAAACTTGGAAATATAACAGATTGCATCCATCACATATGCAGATAAGTAGAAAGAGGGATAAATTCTCTGAGAAATAGTTCTTTTATACCGATAATTTAAAATGGTTGTGGCTAAGTTGTCAGATAATATCTTAGCCCAATCCACAACAGTAGCATTAATGGCGGCATCCAATAATGGCAGCCATTCAGATGAAAATTTATTAATGTCTAGCTTCCCAAAAAGTCTACAGAGCATAGCAGCAGCAAAGCAATAAGGGGAGGTGAGAGAATCAGTACTATGCATATCATGTTTATCCTTTTTTAGTGGTTCGTCCCTCCTTGACCAGTCCTTGGTGCATTCTGTCAGGTCTTCATTTTCTTTAGCAAACTTCTCCATGAACTGTTTGTTATAAGTCGCTTGTGGCTCTGGTAAATGATACATGAGTCTCAAATCTTGTGGAGTGAATGAGCCAATGAATCCTTGACCCTGAGTCTTAAATTGTCTGTTTGTGATGTCAGCGCTGTCCAATACCCATTTAACCATGTCCGCGTATGGAAGAATTTTGGGCCTCGCCGCTATCCGGTGCAAGAACGAGCAAGCGAGCTCTGTAATAGACGCCTCAGAAGACCCATGTGAGCCTGCAGTCGCTGTAACCTCCATCATTTTGGGATTCTCTTCCTCAAGTAGATTATACATGCCTTCCCAAGTAGTAATACCAGCATCTTTATTACAGGTGGTGTCTGTATACAAGGACGTCATTTCTTTGTCTTCAGAACTCGGAGCTTTCCCTTTCTTTCCCATAATATCCTAAATACTGCTTTGTATAGTTTTATGTTCTTCGTTCCTGCAGTTTACAAATGAGGTGAGAATAATGATAAGAAAAATGTGATGGGAAAGCTTTAAATGTTGAAGACATATAAAATATACCACCTTACGTGAAATGGCTCTTCGGTCAAAACAAAACCATATTTCATTAATGATTGGCAACTAAATCATTGATTAACATTAAAGCGCATAACCAGGTCTCGGTTGATGGAAAAACTTTTTCATACAACGAGCCCTAAATATCTGCGATAAGGCAATCTGCGATTTGCTTCGCAATATCGCAGATCGCAATCTCGTGGAATCGCAAAATCGCAATACCACAATATCGCTGGAGCATAGCATATGACAATCATGTGTTAATGTGTTTTCTGTGAAATTCGATTTGCAATATGTGCCATCGCATATCGGCGGTTTGAGGTTTTTCAGCGTAAGTGATATTCGAGGTATGCGATGTGATGAATGTTTTTTAGTGCGTAGTTTTGCATCACGATCTCGCAATCTTAGAATTCCGATTGTAAGGAGGTATCCATTACCTTTTTGCGATGTGATATTTCTTAAGGAATGATTTTATCTTACCTTATCATAAACTTAAGTCTTTTTAGATTTTTCAAGGGGTATTCTCCTAAGTTTATGATAGTAAGTTTTATTGAAAAAGGAAATACAAGCACTAATCGATTTTTAAAATTTTTTGACTAAGGGTCCCCACTTATTTAGTAGTAGTGAAAATACTAAATAAGATGGGGGGTTGCTACTAGCCATAACAGCTGGGTATTACCAATGATTCATTAATGGGTTCTCTGAAATAGATTTTCCTATTATTTCCGTACATCGGAAAGGACGAGTATTTAAATGGACTGAGGAATGTCAAAATAGTTTCGAGCTATTGAAGGAGCTGTTGACTATTGCCCCTATTCTGAAAGTAGCAGACCCAAGTAAGGAATTTGAAGTATCCACTCATGCATGCAAGGAAGGGGTAGGAGCAGTTTTGACCCAGGAAGGGAAAGTCATAGAATATGAATCCAGGAAGATGAAGGATCATAAGTAGAGGTATTCCACCTATGATTTAGAGCTAACTGCAGCAGTGCATTCCTTGCAAATATGGAGGCATTATTTATTGGGGAAAAGGTTTGTGTTAAGGACTGATCATAACAGTTTAACTAGCTATTTTAAATAATCTGATCTGAATGTTCGCCAAGTAATATGGAACACATTTTTAAGTGAATTTGATTTTGACATTGAACTTGTGAAAGGTAAAGAGAACCGGGTGGTCGATGCTTTAAGCAGAAAATTGCATGGAATATATGAACTCTAATTTAACCAAGTTGAATTCAAATTTCAAGAACAGATTATAGAGGCAGCAAAGAAAGACCCTGAATATCAGTTCCTGTGGCAACAAGAAAAAGAAGGAGATAAGCAAGGAAAACAATCAGACTATGAGCTCAATGATAAACAACTCCTAATACACTGAAAAAGGATATATATTCCTAATCAAATGAGTCTGAAGGGACTGATTCTGGATGAGTATCACAAAAGTTCCTATGCAGGACATCTAGGATATCAGAAAATGTTAACAGCAATTAGGAAATACCATCCCTGGCTTGGGATGCGTAAATACATTGTGGAATACTTGACAAAGTACTTGGAGTGCCAACAAGTCAAGGTAGAAGACTAACATCCAGTAGGATTGCTTTAGCCTATTCCAGTATTGGAATGGAAGTGGCAAGTCATCTCCATTGATTTCATCATCGGACTACCAAGAAACAAAAGACACAATGACTCAATCATGGTGGTAGTAGATAGAATCAGCAAAGTGGCTCATTTCATACCCGTCTAGTAATCTTACAAGATAGTACAAATTGCTGATATTTTCATGAAAGAAATTTTAGATTACACGGTGTTCCTAGGATTGTCATCTTAGATCGAGATGTAAAATTTACATCAAAATTCTGGAAGACACTATTCACTGGTTTGGGGACACAAATACAATTTAGTACCACTTGCCATCCTCAAATAGATGGGCAAACAGAGCGGATGAATCAAGTTTTAGAGGATATTTTGCGCATATATGTAATGCAACAACCTAAGAAATGGGAAGAGTATCTGCATTTGGTTGAGTTTGCCTATAAAAATGAATATCAAGAATCCCTTAAGATGAGTCTATTTGAAGCATTGTACGAAAGAAAATGTCGGACTCCTATAAATTGGAGCAGTCCAGAAACCAAGATGATGCTTGGACCAGACATGCTAGAGGAAATGGAACGTGAGGTAAGAAAGATTAGGCAAAATTTGAAAGCAACCCAAGACCGACAAAAATTTTATGCAAATTGGAAAAGAACCTTCCGTGAGTTTGTGGTTGGGGATCATGTATATGTAAGAATTAAACCAAAAACTAGCACTTTGAGGTGGAATGCTTGTGCCAAATTGGCTCCCAGATATTGTGGACCATTTGAAATTCTAGAAAGGATAGAACTCGTGGCTTATTGACTGGTTCTACCCAGTCATATATTGGTACATAATGTGTTTCATGTATCTATGTTGAAGCGATACATACATGATCCTAAACATGTGATACATTAGCAGGGTATACATGTAATTCATGACTATATTACGTTTGTAACAAAAATAGACTTCTGATTTAAATTAATTATGATAATTGTTGTCTGCATGTAGAACCAGATGACGAGTTCCTAGTAGAACCGCAACATATTCTAGATCAGAGAGAAATAACGCTCTAGAGGCGAGTCATCCCCCAAGTTAAAGTGCAATGGAAGCACTTTGGCCTGGAGGAGGCTACTTGGGAGGATGAGCATATTATTCAAGAAGCATATCCTGAATTATTCTCGTTGATCATATAACACCGAAGATGGTGTTTTCCTTAGCAGGGGAAGATGTAACACCCTGTTTTAATTTAAATTATGGCTGATAGACTTGTTATGAAACATTTGAATTATCTAACGAATAAGATTATTCGTTAACAAGACTTGAGTTATTTTTTTAAGATAATTAATAAATGGTCTTGAGTAAAAGAAAGTAACTGATTGGTAAATGATTCCAAGAACCCACGGTAAAAAGGTAGAGATAGTTCTGACAGATACCTCCCTAGAAGGATAAAAGGAAAATATTGAGAAAGGGAAGGGGTTTTGTACAGAAAGAATGTTGGGGTTAAGCAACAGTTTGTCACAATGATTTTTCCAGAGCTAGTGAGGAAACCAATGGAGCTCAGGAAAAACCAAGAGAAATATAGACTGGATTTAGACCCTGAGGCCTATCTTCTTCTCTCTCAGTGAATTACCTAGGACCTTGGTGAGGAGCACGAGGGGAGCGGAGGACGTGATTGCCTCGCTCAAGGTTGGGAGGACCATCAATTTACTGGAAGATTACACTGAGATAAGTATTTAAGTGTTTTGTTTACAGGAATTGAGAATATTTAAAGATGGAAAATGTTTTATTTATAGTTAAAATCTTGATTAAATCCTACTGTTCAGTTAGAAGAATGAAACAGGAATTCATCCTCTGCCATGTTGGTAGAGTAGAATAGAATACTAGGAATAAACTACATATTCTCTGTAAATTTGATATTAAGCAAGACCAGTATGAATATCTAGAAATTAAAGTTCTGCATCCATTAAATGTACTGATAAATATTTTTCATTCATCAAATTACAAGAGATTTATAATCTCAGCAAATATAAACACTGCTAACAGAAAACATAAAGCAAGTAAAGTTCCATGTGTAAACAAGAACCTGGTAATCATTAAGATCATGGGCCAACGGTTTAGCACCCAGTCCCGTGGAAACAGGTATGGGGTCCATGTCCCCTGAACCCATGATAAAGGGGATATTGATCAGTACATTAAACCTAACCAGGGGTTAAAACCAAGAATTTGCAGTGAAATCTAAAACTCAGAGTTTAAATGGCAAAAGTGAGTCTGTGGAACCAGGCATAAAAAGAAAGAATATAAATGCTGAATCTGGAAAATATGCATATCAGATACATTTCATTTCCAGGAGGAAAATTCCCTACAATATTAACATATAATAGAAATGCCCCAAAAGGGAACAACGTAGAATTGCAATGAACAAATGTATGGTGAACAAAACCAGAAACTAAAATTACCATAAGAAATGCTTAGACAATTAAATTTGTATTCTCTCAAAAATATTAAAGCGAAGCCTCGGCTTCTAAATAGGACAGAAGCCTGTTCGATATATAGACTTGACAACCAAATAACAAGTAATTACTCAAATCATGAACCATGTCTAAAAGACGGAGTCCCTTTCAGTCTCATTTTAAAAAAACACAGAGTATTTAAAAGAAATCTTGAACAATACTGTGCATAGAGGCCAAGCCTCGAAATTTTCTTAAGAATGGAAAAACCTTAAAACTAGCACTCGCTGCATTGAATAAATGTTCAACGCTGGAAAACCCCAAAACCCTGCAATAGGGGGGGTGTGAAGTTATAAACATTATTGTCCATGGCTAAATTGACTATGCCATCAACTGTAAACAGAAGACTTACCTGGAAGTGATCATGTGTGGTTCGAGATGGCTCATTGCTTCGACCTTAAATGGATGTGCAAGCCCTGTAACACAATAAAAACAATGTTAAAGCCCTCGGGTCGTGTGAACCTCCCCTTACAGTGAAACCAATATTAAAAACGAGAAGCTATGAAAGAAATAATAGTTAAGACAAAGCTTACCTATACAGGTCGAGCTTGCCAAGGCGACACACTCTCCTTTCTCAGTAGTCTAGAAGGAAACCATGAAGACTTCTTCGCATGGCAGCTAAACATTGTCATGCTAGGTAAACAATCTGAAGTTAGGTAAATAACCTAAAACCCTCTAGTTGAAAAAACCAATCGAAAGAAAACTGGTATGGAACAGTAAAGCTTTAGGTGACAGAATAATCCACCTGGGTTTAAAGCCGCAAGGTCCCTCTGTAACAAAAGTAGAAGTTACAGTCTCCACAAGCGTCAACTGTGAAGTAAATTCCATCTAAAAATATAGAATATTGACAGGGAAGAGGGTAGTATTACCTCTGTTAAACAGCGAAGACGAATGCAGCATGACCATTCCCTAAAGGCAGCGCTTGCATGTAGGGATTGCATGTAGGGATGGCATATGACAATAGCCACAAGAGAAAAACCTGAGTTGCAGAGCCAAGACCCGAGAACAAGCGGTAGAGTGAATGAACTAGGAGGTGGGGGATGGGGTGGTTGGTTACCCTAACCATCCCTAACCTTCACAAGCATCGTCGATCACCAGATACCGAGATCTACGGTGGGACGAGATCCAAGTGACAGCGGAACATTTGGCAACCGGAGGAACCGACACATGGGCATTCAACCCAGTAAACAAGGTGGGAATGTGACATAATTCATTAACACCAATTCGAAGTGTTGTAAAAACATGAAGTTGTAATATGAATTTTAATTGTATAAAGAAAATTGAATCTGTCAGGGATAGGAATTGAAACACAGTCGATATGCATAAATACATATAATCAGTTTTAAAAATCCAAGTCAATCCAATCAAGGGAGTAATGAACACATATGGAAAGATCAACTCGATCACCGTGCTAATTAAATCTTTATGCTTTCCGAAGTTATAATTTCAAACCATAGACTTTGAATTATTATATGATGAAAACTAGAATTGAGTGAAAGTAGACAGATATATTCAATGAGTATTCAAAATTGTTGTGTATATCCAATAGTAGTAAGGTTTGAGTGAAAGTAGAGGTAATAAGATTTTTTTTTTTTTTTTTTGTATATGTTTATATTTTTAGTTGTGACAAAAAGAGAGAAGAAAAGGAAAAAAATGGGAAAGTGAGATTAAAAATTTTATGAAAGAATTATTTCTAAATATTTTGAATTGATTTGAAAATAAATGAAATATTATTGGAGAAAAAATCATAATTTTCATTAAAATTGATTTGAAAGTTTTCAGAAAATTTGTTATTTTAATCATTTTAAACTTATTTTGTTTGATAATATTAAATTGCAAAATACTATTTTTATGAGTTTTAAAAGTTACCTATATCTTAAAAAGTGGCTCCACATTAATGATGAAGTTAATTACAAACCAACCTAAGTGATTAACTAATGACATTAATAAAACATTTGTCTGAAACTAATCAACTTATTTGTTTTATAACATAAAACAAACTATTAATGAAAAAGTAATTTTCCATTAGAAAATAAACTAGATTCTTAAATAAATAATTTTCAATTAAAAAATAAACTATTTTCATCTTGTTAAAATTGAGCATGAGCATAGGGTTATATAATGTCTTTAAAAAAAATAAAAATAAAACTAATTTTACGTAAATATTTGATTATCAAAATGTCTTTTTTTTTTTAACTTGAACTTAACTTTTTGAAAAAAAAAAACATATTTTTAATCATTAAACTTGCAAACTAGTTATATAAATTAAATGTTTGGTAAACACAAATAGGCATCAATCCATCATAAAAGTCAAAACACTTGCCAGTTTTTGTTGAAAAATCATAAAAAATAATTTTATTATAGTTTTATTTTAAATATTTATTATTAATTATAAAAATAATCAATATATGAGTTAAATCTATATACATTTTAAAATACATGTAACAACATTTTTAATGATAGTAATTCTCAACTTGTAAATTTTTCTTTTTACAATAATGTGGTTTATCAATACCATGCTGAGTATGATATGTGTTGATATGCCATTTTTTCAATTAATTAATTTAAATTAAATTAATTAAATAAATATAACTAATTTAGAAATAAAATCTTAAACTCTCAATTTATGAATAATATTCCAATATAATATTCCAATATTTATTATAGAGATTAAATTTCTGTCATCCTTTTAATAATTACCCATAATTACTTGTATAATTATTAAAAAATTATTATAAATAACAATAATTAATATTTAATTAAAAAAATAAAAAACAATCAACCTTAACATTAACCTGTATAACCCTTGTTCTTTAATGCTATTCACGCTTGTAACACCTCTCACCAAAACAGAATTTGACAACCACCGTAGTGTTCTAATGCTTTGTCATCTCTCTAATCTCAACACTGTCTTCCATGACATAATTAAAATGTAAACCCAATACTAAGGCACTTATTACGTCATCTTAATATCATACCTACCTGCCTTCGCAACTTTTCTTCGCATTGCACTCTTACTTTATATAATGGGTTTCACTTAACTACTCCTGTTCTGTCCATCGACAAATAAAACAACTTGACGCGAAAACAAAGACAGAAATGCAATAAGGCGTAACATAAGACAGAAATGCAATAAGGCGTAACATAAAATATAATATCATGCTCTTAATTTGCCATGCTCTTCATTTTTTTTGTTTTTCTATCCCCCTCACACTCTCTCGCTCCACAAATAGCAGACCACACCCTCTTTATTTTGCTTTCTTTTACATATGTGAATTCTCCCTTCAATCGTTGGCGTAACTGCTCCAGTACTCTCCCCCGCCACTGCAGTTTGGGACAGTACCTTACATCAAGTATTTTCAATGACATTACATGTTCCACACCTCGCAGCTCTTCTATCTCACCGCATTCTTCAACTCTTAAACATTGAAGCTTTGTGAGCTGCTCCAATCCTTGTATGCGCTTCAACTTGGGACATGCCTTAACTCCCACGTACCACAAATTTTCCAAAACTGGTAACTCTTCTATCTCAGCGAGCTGGTCAAGCTGTAGAAATGCAAGCTTAGTGAGGTGTTCCAACCCTTGTATGGTCTTGACTTTACTACATCCAATGACATCTAATGACCACAAAGATGTCAGATGTTCCAGAGATGGCAACTCTTCTATCTCATCACAATTAACAACATATAGTGTTGTAAGCTTTGGGAGGTGTCCCAACGCTTGTATGTTCTTGAGTTTGCTACATCTACTGACAGACAATCCCTCCAAAGATGTGCACGTTTGAAGACAGGTGAGCTCCTCTACTTTTTCGCAGTCCCAGATCGTCAAATGAATAAGTTTCTCCTGACCACAAAGCCTTCCAATTTGCCTCAATTCCTTACATCCACACAAGTGAAGTCGTCGAAGGTTTCGGCAAACTCCTTCAGGAAAGGTTACCTCCCTTATCTGTACATCAACCAGTTCAAAGTGCTGGAGGCTCTCGAAGCCAAACCTACATTTGCCATTGGAGCCGTCCAATTCGTTCGACGCTGCTACTGTTTCTGCTGTTTTAAATGGAAGTTCGCCCAATGGACAATCTGCTATCCGAAAATATTCGAGATTGTTCAGCAGGAGAACATCCTGTGGTAACCTTTGTATCCCACAAGATTCCAAGGTCAACCGTGTCAGTTGAGCCAACCGTCCAAAGGTATCGGGCAAGCATTTCAGTCCACCACAATTCCTCACCTCCAACTCCTTCAAGGTATTGAGGGAACCGAGGAAAGGTGGCAGCGCTTCCAACAAACGGTCCCCTAAATGCAGAACCTCCAAGTTGCATAGGTCACCGATACCGCTTGGCAATTCTTTTAACTCGGCATCCAACAAATATAATTCTTGCAAGAACCGTTGATGTGTGACCTGCGGAGGCAATTCTTTCACCTTGGGACAACCTGAAAGATCCAACAATTCCAGCGTGGTAATACTTCCAAGTGTCTCTTTGAAAATGGTCACATTCCTACATTCCTTCAAAGAAAGACGTTTGAGTCGAGTCAAATTCCCAAAAGAATTTGGCAGCATCGCCAAGCTTGAACAATAAGACAAATCGATGGACTGTAGGTTTGCTAGCCTTCCGATGGAATCAGGCAGCATCTCCAAACTGGTAGCATAAGACAAATCGATGTGCTGAAGATTTGTTAGCTTTCCCAGGGAATAGGGCAGCGATCTCATTCTTGTGAAATGTCTTAAGGCCAAGTATTTCAAAGAGCTCATATAACAAAATTCCTCTGGCAATGTTTTGAGTTGGACAGTCTTGGATTTCGGATAGTCTGAAATGGAGGAGTAGATAGCTTTGAGTTGGGCAGTCTCACAATAATCCACAACAATCTTTTCAAGGTACTGCAGCTGTCCTATGGAGTTCGGAAAATCTGAAAAGGGAGAGTAGATATTTAACTCTCGCAATTGGAGAGGCGGCTGCAATGTTCACATTTCCACTGTAAGAAAGATTTCGAGATGATTCTGATCTACAAACTGAGATTGAAATAAAAGTAAGTATAAACACACAAAATTGCGTACCTGAGATTCCTGTTGCCACAAGGTTTTCAATCTGCTTCCTCTCACTTCTAAAACTCTTAAATTTTCCAGAGGAACCCAAGAAGGCAAGGAAGAATAGGTACATTTATACCAGCGGAGCCATATGAGATGTGGTGACTGCACCCTCCTCAATATAGCATCTACATAACAATCTTCACTTGCAAGAATTTGCAAACCATGATAACGATATGTATTGAACAGTGCCCACTTACAGTTTCCCCACCGCTCCTGACTACACCTTTTGTACCATGACATTTCTGAACGGACACCGAATCCATAATGGAAATCTTCTACACGATGAACCGTCGAAATCCCGCGAACTTCGGTTGTGACCTATTCATTCATAAAAAAATAAAAGATAGATAGTATCAGGACACAGATCTTTGTGTTGAACAAAACAACTTTAAAATTTTGAACCAAAGAGGAATGTTTGAATCACTTACAGAACAGGACGATCCTTCAAACAACTTATCAATATTATTGTTGGTGGCGTGACAACAAAGGCGATGGGGCATTGATCTTTCTGCGGTATATCTTCCCATATCTCTAACCTGATCATGCATTTTTATTCGATTTCTGCTGTCCAGTTCCAGAAGACACTTGCTCTCCAAATTTGAAACTCCCACCGCTCCCCATATTCTTTTTGCTGTATCCATATCTTCCCCTATAGAAAAGCAAGCCATATCTAAGAATATTTGCTGATACTCTTGGTCCAGTGAATTATAACTAATTTTCAGGATTTCCAGTATGTCAGCAGGTGGTATCTTGTGAAATTCATTCAATAGTTCTTTCCAATATGTGTCATCTCTTCCACAAAGAAGAGCCCCTGTAACTTTCAATGCCAGCGGCAATCCATCACAGGCCGTTACAAACCCTTCCACCATATCTGTAAATCCCGGTAATGGATGTCGCCGAGAGAAGGCATAGGAGCAGAACAACTCTTGGGAGTGTGCTCTATTCATTCCCGTGAGCTTATAAATTGATGAATCTGCTATTCCTGAGCTTATGAGGACTCCCTTGTCCCGGGAGGTAACTAGTATGAAGCTATTGGAACTAAGAACATCCTTAACTGCTAAGAATGCATCCAATTGATCGGCCTTATCTACATCATCTAAAACAATCATAGCATTGCAGGAAGCGAGATAACGTTTAAGCATCATCACACCATGGTCTAGACTATCAATTTTGATATCTATGTGTGTCAAGTCCTTAATGAGCTTCATTTGCAAATCAATGAGAGACCTTTTAGCTGCAGTTTCTCTCACATCAAATAAAAAAGAGGATCCATTATAATCTGACCATCTACGGTTGAAGATCTGTTTCGCCAGAGTGGTTTTCCCAATACCACCAGTACCTACAATTCCGACAACCCTGACTTGTACGTTCTGCTCCTGCCCCTGTTGCGATAGCACTGCACATTCAAAATCATGTAGCTTGTCATCCAAACCAATTGGATATTTTGCCACTAACAGCGGTGTTTTTGGAACCTTTTTCAATAGGCTTTGCACAACTTTGTCCAGAAGCTCCGCCTCGTTCCTGGATGAAAAAGCAAAGAGAAATGCCCAGGTAAGATTATTTGGCGAAGCAGGAACACTAGCATCTTTGAAAAGAAAATGGCGATGGTAAGGGAATACATTATCAAGATAGTTTCCTCTTTCAACTAGATAGGGCCAGTGATCAAGTCTAACAGAAACAGGAAATGCAAAATCAGAGATATTTGGGGAGAATATCCGGTTGGGTTTCTTGACGGAGCCAGCAATGGAAGGAAATGTGGATATGGCCTTGTCATAACTACTGAATCTGTTCTATTACTTCTGGTAGGAAATGTGGATATGGCCTTGTCATAACGACTGAACCTGTTATATTACTTCTGATAGGAGGGAGTAATGGGTTCAAACACAAAGGAGAGATTACAGAATTGTGGGGAGCCAAGTGGTTCAGGATAGACATAATAGCAGTAAACCTGTTCTATTACTTCTGGTAGGAGGGAGTAATGGGTTCAAACACAAAGGATAAATTACAGAATTGTGGGGAGTCCCAATAGCAGCAAAGTGGCTCAGGATAGACATAATAGCAGTAAACTGGTTCATTATCGACAAAATTCAGATATATGGGGATGCAAAAGAAATAATTGGATTCAATCCCTATACTTGCAAACTGGATGTGGAGGATCTGAAACTGGTAAGGACTTTTAATCATATCCACTTCCAGCATATACATATATATATAGAGCAGGGACAGCTGATCTCCTATCTGGAAAAAGGTATTTCCAAGAAGATAGGTAATTTTTTTTTTCTGAGTCTTAAAGCAAAATATAATAGTAAATACAGGCAACTACTCTTAGGAGATAGTTACAAAATATAATAGTAAATACAAGCAATTACTCTTAGGAGATGGTTAAATACAGAACTGAAAATGAAGGACGTAATAAAAATAAGAATTGGTATATTTGACTTGCAAGCGGTTAGATATATTTTGGTGTTATATTGGCTACAATGAGAATTGACTCTAAAAAATTAGCAATTCACCATATGTCAATTATTATTTTTTTTCTCTTTTTCTGTCCGAAAAAATATGTGTAAAGTACCAAGCAATTCACCAAAATGAAAACGGACGCTAGATAGTAAGAACGTTACCCGTTAAAAGTCTTCAGCTCGAGACCACTTATGTCGGCGACATGAGAAAGAGCATCTCTCCAGCCTTGAATGGTAGCCGAGTCGTAGCGTTTCTTCTGCTGGAGTTTCTTCAGGGCTTCAGCGTATACTCCTTTTTGGTCGTTCCACCTGACCTCGAATGGCTCTACATTAAAAAATATGGGAAAAATAGGCGCCCGGGACTTGACCATGAGGACTAATTCATCAAGGCACCATTTCGATTCCGCATAAGCCGGAGAAAAAATAACAATTTGTACAGAAGCCACTCGAATAGCGGCTTCGATTTGAGACTGGAATTCGTGTCCGGGCTCCAGTTCAGGCTTGTCAAGAAACACCCACAATCCATGGTCACGAAGGCGATGGTAGAGATGGGACGCGAAGGTGTTTTTAACATCGGAGCCCCGATGACTGATGAAAACATCATATCGGGGATAAGTAGAGGTGGAGGCAGAAGAGGATGAAGCAATATCGTGCTTCTGGTGCGGTGCGGTGGGTAGGTTTGCCATTGCAAAAGGTGGTTTGGGATGAATGGATGGACTGAACAGCTGAGACAATGAAACTAAGATGAATCGCTGAGGCGGTTATTAGAAACTGGAAGCAAAAAGCTGCAGCCGAGGCTTCGCCCCTTTTGGCAAAACGCGTTTCGCACTGGAAACTTGGAAAGGATGTGCTGTATCTCAACCAAGTAATGTAATGTTATTTTATAACCTCAAAAAAGAACTAGTAAGGTGGGGATACAAAACATGTAACAACAAGTTTCTTGCTTGGAACATTCCCTGAGGTTTCTTGATTGAAATATTCCACTATGACAAGTCCTTGAAACAAAACTAGTAATCAAAACATGTAACAACAAGTTTCTTGCTCGGAACATTCCCGGAAGTTTCTTGGTTGAAATATTCCAAATAATCAATCCACCATGCAAGTCCTTGTCTAATCCTACCATTCACTTTTGTCACGGAAACGACAGAAAGTGGATACGTGTTAGAGGTATTATTATAAACAAATTTATTGTTGATTTTCCTTGGTTCATGATGGACCATTGCTACTAGGGTTTGGGGTAGTTTGTATCTTTTGGTTTCTCGGTACATTCTTGATTATCTTATTTACGGAGTAAATTGTAAATTGAATTTTATTTCATCTTTTATCGTATAGTCAATAATCCAAAAAGAAATCGTCAAGCAATCAATAAATTCAATGTTACTTAAAAATGTTATTAATGGATGTTCATTATTACTTATATTGAAACAAAATTTACTTAATTTTATTTGATTTCTAAAAAAGTAATTTACTAAATTTTATTTGATTTCTTAATATATATAGTTAATAGCACAAAAAGTAATAGTTTGAGTAAGAAATCCAATATCACACATATATGTTTTTATTGGATGTTCATTCTCACATAATTCATTGAATCTTATTTGATTTCTTAATATATAGTTAATAACACAAAAGCACTTGCCATATTGGAGCAAGAAATCCAAAATTACAAAGAAATGTCATTGAGGAATGTTCATTTCTTTTAATCTTATTTATTGTACGGTTATGACTGGTGGTTGTCTTTTAGGGTTATGGCCACTTGATGTTCATTTTCTTTTTAATCTTATTTATGTTGGGAAAAATACTGAGAGGGGGGGGTGAATCAGTGTTTATACTTCACTAAAAACTCTTATTTTTTCTTTACTGAATTCTATACGCGACTTTAATGAACCCAACTCACGTATACACGCAGATATACCAACATAAAATTGCATATACTAAGATAACTTTATTGTTAGATAAACTTTCAGAAACAATCTTTAACTCAGCTTATGAGTTATGCATCAGATAGTTAAGTTGTAAATATGTGCAGTAATAGCATAATAACCCATCACACAAAAACATCGCACATGAACACCAAGATTTAAGGTGGAAACCCAATTCGGGAGAAAACCACCATTGTTGTCTTCTTTGTATTAAATATTTATTATATGGAAAACTGCTTACAATATTGTACTAATGCAGACTCATATTAGTACGTAGGCATCTATCTACAGAAGGCTACAACCTTCTCTTGTTCTCGAGCTGCTACTGGAAGGGAGCTACAAGCCCCTGATCTCGTTTACCATGCACTACTGGAAGGGAGCTCCAACCCCCTGATCTCGTTTACCAAGCACTACTGGAAGGGAGCTCCAACCCCCTAATCAGAACACCGACTTCTACTGGAAGGAATCTTCTACTTCCACACTGAAGGCTTCAACCCTCAGAACCACTACAGACCATGTTTCATTAATTTTCACACTGTATCCCACAGCTTCAACACAACTCATCATAAAGATCATCAATAATATACTTAACCCAAACTTCAATCAAAAAGGTGAGATTACTATAACTAGAACATAGTAATAAACCCAGACTTCAGAATCAATATGCAGAATCAGTCTCAATCCTGAACATTCATAATCATAAAATACATATGCTACTCTACTTCACTAAACCCACATATATACGTGCTTCCCTTCACACCAACCTGTGTATAGATCTGAGAAAGTTGTTTTTACAAAATGTGATCAGTCTCAGATCTAGATCTCAGGTTTTTCAGTCAAATATCTTTCTAGAATTGTAGAACCCATAATCAGTCAGTCATCATTAAACATATTTACTCACTCATTGATTAGATTTGTACATATTCAACTTAGCACCATATACAGTATTCAAACATCCCAGATCTACATGAAGACTTCATTGACAGACAACATAAATACAACAACATTAAACAGATAGCCTCTGTATTAAGCTTCAGAAAACCCTGACTTCCATATGTGCTTTTCTTAAGACAAAGTTGCATATATACGCGCTTCCCTTGAGACAAACTAACATATAGATCTGTAAATATTAATTTTGCAGAATGTTTCAGATCTATAGTCTTACACAGATTTCTTCACTTCACTTCAGCAAACATGCACCAGGTCACAGATCCAAACATCTCATCATTAGATCATGCAAGTACATAGTCATTTCACGTCTGGAGATCCCAATCCATCATTGTATCCAAGGGTGCATCATAGATTCGGATCAACCAATAAAAACAGAGTTCATCCCATGCAAATATACTTTAGAGAGAAGTATCCAGTAACAACACTTACACATGCACACCCTTGCACTATGATCGTCTTCTCCTTATATAGAATTAGCCTTTACCAATACCATGAGCCAAAACCACATAGTTGTTGATGGTATTCTTGGATGGGATCAAATAGACGACATAGCGTTCAATACTGTGGGCTAATACCATGGTAATGCCCCTTGGTATCATAATTTTAGAGCGCAAAAAGGCATACGCAACTTTGCTTCTTTGTACCCGCGTGTATACACGACTTCTCTTCATAAAAACTGCGTATATACTAATTCTGGATGTATACGCGGGTTGCCTATATACCAAGTAGCGTATACATTTCCTCCATACGCGGGTTCCCTTCATCAAACTTGTGTATACATTGAGAAATAATTCTTGTTTCATTTTTCTGGCACTTACTGAATTTCCTTTCTTTGTCTCATCTGAACTGACCTGTCGAAACATCATTTTTACATATTTAACAAATAGGTTTCTTATCAAAATGAAACTCATCAAGTATATTTCCATCAAGGACAATTTCATCATGTAGGTTGCCATCAAGGACAATATATTGCATCATATTGCCAACAATATCCCCCTTTAGACTTGATGGCAACCATGATGGTGTTTGATCACCACAACAAATAGATACATTAATCATAACCATTATTCAAACACCAAAATACTCTCCCCCTTTTACATCAAGGGAAAAGGGGGGATTAATACCGAAACAGGGTTTCTCTTTCCTTGTAGAAAGACGAGCTCTGCAGATCTGAAGTGCACTGTATTGACCATGCTCCCCCTAAGTTCATGTTGAATTTTTAGATAGATTTTTCAATGAAATACATGACTTTATAACTCAATTGAGTATGACCTTTCCTATCACCAAGGACTCATACTTACATCAATGGTCCAACCAAGTGGAATTACATATTTGACTCAACTACCCAACCAAGTGGGTTTACAAATTTGAACAAGTACTTTCATGACCGAATATAACAATTTTACATCATAGGTCTCAACATGACCTTTTCATCAAATTACATATATGAATTTTTATAACCAGGACCAAAAAATCTCAAGAGAGAGATCATAAATCAAAAGCTAATCAGAATGCCAACAATGCATCCTTTTCAACAAGGCAAGTGCTCCCCCTAAGCTTGTGGATCCTGAACACCTTCAACAACCAATTCATCAAAGAATCTTCATCAAGGAGATAAATATCAAAGAAAAGGTACAATAAGATGAATACTGGAACAACAACAGAGATTACCCAATAACACCACAGACTGTTTTGAAAGCTGACTCAAAGAATTTCTATCAGCAAAAACCATACGCGGGTTTATGCACAGAAACTCGCGTATATACACGATTCGGCTTTATAAAGCCAATGTACCGAATTTAATCTTCTGAAATTAAGCAGATTTGATCAGAGAGGCAGAGACAACTCCCAACTTATGTCTGAGATATTTGAATGTTTCCCTGGGAAGAGGTTTAGTAAATATATCTACAACTTGTTCTTTGGGGGGAACATACTCCAATTTAACTTTTTGTTCAAGCACTTGTTCACGTAGGAAGTGATACTTGATAGGAATTTGCTTGGTCTTGGAATGCATAACAGGATCTTTCGAGATACTAATTGCACTTGTATTATCACATAGAATGGAGATGGGAGGTGAACATTTGATTTGAATATCTTTTAATATCTGCATCATCCAAATAATTTTTGTGCAACATGATGCGTTAGCTACATATTCTGCTTACGTTGTAGATAAGGCAATAGAACTTTGTTTCTTGTTGAACCAAGATACTAATCAGGGCCCCATATAGAATGCACCACCATTAGTGCTTTTTCAATCAGCAACATTTCCAGCCCAATCCGCATCTGTGTAAGCATGAAGAGTGAGATCAACATTCTTTGGATACCATAGACCAAAGTCTTGAGTCCCTTGTAGATATTTGAATATTCTTTTTATAGCCTGAATGTGAGACTCTTTTGGATTAGCTTGGAATCGTCCAACAATCCCAACTGCATGCATAATGTCTGGTCTTGTCCCAATTAGATAAAGCAAACTTCAAATCACGGATCTATACTCTGGTTGATTTACCATGGGAGAATCATCATGAGAACTGAGGTTACATCCAGTTACCATTGGAGTACTCACAGGTTTGCAGTCTTCCATCCCATACTTCTTCAGAATTTTCTTGAGATATTTTGCTTGTGATAGGAATATGCCATCTATTGCTTGTTGCACTTGTAAGCCACGAAAATATGTTAGTTCCCCAAGTAAAGACATTTCAAATTCTTGTTGCATAACAGAAGCAAATTTCTGACTCATGGACTCTTCATTACTTCCAAAAATGATGTCATCAACATACACAATAATAATCAATAGTTTATCATTCTCAATTTTTGTGTATAAGTTACTGTCAGCAAATCCCTTTGTAAAACCTTGTTGTTGAAGATATTTGTCAAGACGATAGTACCATGCCCGAGGAGATTGTTTGAGACCATATAAAGCCTTTTTAAGTTTGCAAACAATTTTTTCATCATTTCCCATAATGAATCCTCCTGGTTGTTCTATATAAACTTCTTCTTCTAGATCACCATTGAGGAAAGCAGATTTTACATCCATTTGATAAACTTTGAATTATTGAAAACTTGAAAAAGCAAGAAACATTCTTATGGCTTCAAGTCTGGCTACAGGAGAAAATGTTTCTTCAAAGTCTATACCTTCTTGTTGAACATGCCCTTTACAAACAAGTCTAGCTTTGTTTCTAACAACATCTCCATTTAAATTTAACTTGTTTTTGAATATCGATTTTGTTCCAATAACATTTTTATCATGAGGTCTTTGAACTAGTTCCCAAGTATGATTCTTTTCAATCTGATCAAGTTATTCATTCATGGCTTGAATCCAACATTCATCTTTACTAGCTTGATTTACATTATGTGGTTCAATAGTGAATAAGAATTCCAAATAGCTAGGGGATCCTACAATAGTTCTTCTTGTTTGGACACCTGATCACTTTTCTCCCAGAATTTGAGATTCTAGATGATTCTTTTGAACATACTTGGATGGAGCCTTTTCAGATAAATCTTCTTCTGGTGCTTCATTGGGTTCACCTTCTATATTGTTGCTATTTGATGAGGGAAAATATACATCATCATCATCTTCATTTGTTGTTGTTATTTTCCTTTTAGGAGCTGTGAGATACTCATCAATTACAACATCAATACACTCAACAATCTTCCGAAGTCTTTTATTGTAACATTTATATGCTTTACTTCTAGAAGAGTAACTAAGAAATATTCATTCATCTGCTCTAGGTTCAAACTTACCAAGTTTTTCATCATTGTTCTTGATAAAACATTTGCTTCCGAAAACTCTAAAATGCTTTACAATGGGAAGATTTCCATACCAGAGTTCATAAGGAGTTTTATCACTGTTCACACGAACATGAGCCTTGTTAAGAATATTACTACAGTATGTGCTACTTCTCCCCAAAAGGTATCGAGAGTTCCAGATTCATCAATCATAGCCAGAGCCATCTGTTGAACTGTTCTATTCATCCTTTCTGCCACGCCATTTTGTTGTCGGGTTCCAGCTACAGAAAACTGTATTTTTATGCCATGATGTTCATAGAAAACGAAGAATTCATCTGATATATATTCTCCTCCTCGGTTAGATCTAAGACATTTGATTTTTAGATCTAATTCATTTTCAACCAAAGCTTTGAAGATCTTAAATTTTTCAAATGCTTCATCTTTATGTTTCAATAAGCCGATCCAACATATTCTAGAGAAGTCATCAATAAATAGAATATAGTATTGTTCTCCACGAGGTGAATTTTTCCTTACAGGACCACATAGATCAGTATGTATAAGTTCAAGAGGCTTACTTGCTGATCCTTCTTTGGCATTAAATTGCACCCTAGTTTGCTTACCAAATTGGCATGATTTGCATATGGTACTTTCAGGTAGAGTGATGCTGGGAAGATCATGAATAGCTTTGAGTCTGCTAGATTACCCTCCAAAAATACAAAAATCATAACACACACTTCAAAATTTTGGAGCCCTTTGAAACTAAAGAAGGAAAAAGCCAAGTAAAGTGGAGAGCAAGTCGCTAAGTCGCGAACCCTAGAACCATGATTAAGGGACCCTTACTCCCCTATGCGACTCGCAACCCTAAGGTCGCAGGTCGCCAGTCGCAAGAGCCTGGTCGCAATGTAATCTTAGGACCCAGCCGACCCAAGGTCTCCAAGGTCACAAAATGAAGTATTAGGGAATTAGCGACTGCGACCTTTTCACACCCAAATGACCTTAAGGTCGTGAAGTTCATGTCGCATAACACAACTCATGACCTCATTTATTTCTCGCACGTGCGACTCCTTTTTATAAGGGCAGGTCGCTAGGTTGCATTTGTGACTCGCGGCGAAAATCGTGGAATTTCTCTGACAGGTCGGCTGGCGCATTTTCTTCCGGGTAAGTTGCCTTTTCCTCCCTATGTTTCCTTTCCCATCATGTCTTGCTAAAATCTAGCCACCCCATGGTCTTAATTACTCGCCGGTGAGCAGATAGGGTTTCCGGTTGAGTTTTATTCTTGTTTTGTTTCTCACAAACCCCAGGGTCACCTGTGTCTTGCCAAATTCCTCATGGCTGTGCTTTATTTCCAGTTTAGACCCTTTCCAGCCGCGTACTTTTCCCGTTAGGGAAAGATTAGCCGCAAAACAAGGCAAACCCTGCACATGCAATTAGAATGACCTTGGCCGCAAGGTCGCAAGGTCGCGAGGTCGCGTGTGAGGTTCTTTTGTAGATCAGCGACCCTGCGACCCCAGAGAGCAGTTAGTTAAACTCTGCATGTGTAGACTTTATTTAGCTGTTATCATCATGTCTTTCTCATCTTGGGATTCTTTCTTGAATGCAACAGGTGAATTTAGAGCAGACACAGTACCGGTCCTCTCCGACTCTAGCAATATGGCACCCCGGGTATCCCGAAGGAGAAGTAAGCAGGTGGTGGAGGAAGAGTCAGACACAGACATACAAACATCTCCGCCGCCAATATACAGAGACACCCTTTGCACCTTCGCAAAGGAGGATAGCCTTAGGTGGTATGAAGTATACCGCGAGTTCGCCATACCAGAAGAGGAGTTTCCGGAAGATCTCCCGGACCGGGAAGTATACCTGAAGGTCAAGAAGTCCAAATTGCACCTAGCAGGGTCACATCCCTCCATCTTTCCGTGCCCAGAGATGTTGGACTGGATCATACAGAAGACGGATCCTAAGAACTTCGCAATCCGAGATAGTGGAGGTAAAGCTTTTGCAACATTGGAGAGCTCAAAAGCACAGGTCTACTACTCGCTACCCAAACCAGAGGTGAACTTCACCCCAAGATGGTTTTCTACAAATGAAGTGCCGATGGTTGATACAATCAGAAAATGGTGGGCAGAACCAGATAAATTTAAAATAAAAAAGGACCAGGAATACCGGTGGCCGGTCTGAGGAAGGTATATAAGTTAGTGGCCGCCATGCTGTGCAGAGTGTACGGATGTTCAGACGCCACCACTTTCAACGGAACATGGGCAACCATCATGGAACACGTAACAGTACACGGCACTCGGTTCAATTGGGCCGGTATATTAATGGGCTCCATGCACACAAATTTGGCTTCAGCTTTAGCCCCAGATGAGGGGGCGCCGTCAGAATTCTATATGGCTTCGTATTTATTAGATGTTGTCTGTGCCCAGCTGCATGTTGAGGGATGGCCACATAACTGGGACTCCGAACAGACCCGGGAAATCCATTTGCAGACCAAGGTATTCTGGGAATCCAGGTACAAGTCAGATATTGAGAAAATCTCTCATATATTCATTCCCGCCCTTTACGGGAAACTATTTGGTCAAGACACCCCCTGCATGTCTTGGCGAGCAATGGAGACACTAGGTCAGGTGGCACACTGGTTTCCGTTCACTGAATTTACAATCATCCGAGTATTTGGCTCATTCAAAGCACCACATGCTTTGCCTAAATTTATTACCGATAAGGTGCTCATGCAGGAGGTATGTTACCAGATGACCTTGGGCTTCTCCAATGTCCTTTCCAAAGGGAAGAAGAAACCTTGGCCCGCTCTACCTCTCACCATTGGTGCTTATACAGTCAAGGACTTCAGAGAGGTAGGGCGTGAAGGGGAAGAGGTAAAGAGTTATCACTTCAGAAGTCTGGATTGCCGAACTTATGACCCAGTCAAGATAGTTCCTGAGCATTGTAAAAGGGCCAATTTTAGATGGATTTATCAGCATGTCGAGCGCCCGGCAGAGGACGAAAAAAGAAACTGGTACAACGCAGACAGGCATCTAGCTCCAGGGATCGACTCTGACCAAGAGGATGAGGATCACCAGAATTTAGAGGATAGAAGCCATAAGCTTGGAGGCTCTTCTTCCTCCAAAGATAAGAGAACACTGACCAGTACGGGGCCTGACACCTCGGATCAGCAACAGGCAGCGAAAGCCCAAGCCAAGAAGGAAGAGGAGAATAAAATAAAGGAGGATGAAGAGAAACGTAAGAAAGATACCAGGACAGAGCGAAAAAAGAAAAAGGAAGAGGAAAAGGAAAGACAGGAAAAGGAGGCACAGGCGGCGGCAGAACAAGCACTTAAGGAAGAACTCGACAAAGTCGATCGTCAAAAGAAGGCAGAACAAGCCGCCGCGGCAGAGCGAAAGAGAAAAGCTGAAAAGGAAGCAGAGGCAGAGACAGAACGCAGTAAGAAGGAGGAACACGACAAGGCGGAAGCCGAGCGCCAGCAAAAGGAAAAAGAAAAGGGTCAAACGCAGGATGAGGAGGATGAGCTAATAGACGACATTGACATATCTCCCCTGGAGATTCCTTCAGGTGGCGCGAAAAGTACCCTCAATGTTGATGATTTTCCCAGGGAACAAGAAGAAGAAGTCTTCGACCTGAACAGATTGACATTTGACCAATTCTCCTTCAAAATATGGCAAGAGAAAAGGAAATCCTTGGCGCAAAGCCATCTCGCCATATCTACGGTCGCCACTGGAAAGGACATAGTCCCAGATACAAGGACTAACCCTGTAATGATAGCGTCAGCAGGCACCGCTTTTGCCGCGGCCACGGAGGAAAATGTCACTAGAATGAGCAGGGAGATTATTTCCCTACAGAACAGGCTAAAAGCAGCGGAGCAGGAGAAATCAAGACTAGAAAGTGAGATGCTACAGCTCCAAAGTAAGCCCGCCCAAGTGAATGAGGTCCCACTGGCGGTCAGGAAAGAGTGTGATGTGTTGGAAATGACAATGAGGCAAGTATATAAGGAAATGCTCACCCTAAAACAAATAGTGGCCCCGTTGGCAGAGGCACGAGAGGAAACCAAACAGAAGCATGAACAGCTCAGGGAAGCCTCGGTAGCTTTGGACAAAATGATGAACTGGACAGCGCAGTATCAGCAAGCTCCCGAACATGTGCCTAGGAAGGATTGGAGTCATACACAAGAAGCCAAAGTACAAATTCGGATGAATATGCAGTCCAAAGACAAGCTGGCCAAAGATTTGGACAAAGTGATGTCCGCATATAATCACCTGATCAGTGGTATTGACTCCATGAACGCTCTTCATCACATTCCGTCATTAGGGGCACTGGATGAAACTAAAGACTGGGAGCAGGTAGAGCAGGAAATTCAGTCTTTTCTGCAACCTGTGAGACAAGCTGCTGCCACACCAGAATTCGAGGCATCACAAGAGAACCTAGATCGGTTGCTTGTCACTCCAGTACAAATCTATACCAAGCTTGCCTCCCTCTCAATCCTGATCTCTCAGAAGAAGGAGACTCTGGTACCGAATGCCCTAGAATGTATGCATCGAATAAAAGAAGAAACCCCTCTTGTTGCTCCTATAACAACGGATTACCAGACTTGGCGAGATTTCCTCAAGGGCAAGAAAGTTGACGTTCCAGAAACCTCAATCACACAACCGCCTCCATAGCTAAGCTTTTCAGGCATAATTCACAACCGTCCCCAGGTCGCAGGTCGCACCGGCTCCTAAGGTCGCAGGTCGCATTTGCCCCCCAGGTCGCAAGTCGCACCGGCTCCTAAGTCACAGGTTGCAATCTTCTGAGTCGCAGGTCGCATGTTCGGCAAGGGTCGCAGGGAAGCTGAACCGTCGGGAAGTTGAAGCGTCGGAAAGCCTGAGGGCGTTTCTTGAAACTATAAATACCCCTGTAGGGCACATAGTAAGGGGCTGCTCTTTTTTGGACTGAAAGGCAATATTGCATTGTAACTGAAGAATCATACTCTTGATATATGTAATACAATACATGTTAAAACCCTTTGAATGGATGATGTGTTTAGCTGTGACAACATTGTGTGTATTCTGCATACAGTTTCAGAATATCTTCTGATTAATGAATCTGTGTTATTAATAGTATCATTCATGCACCATAGCTATCTGTGATTGTGTTGATGATGCTCAAGTTTATTATTTACTCTTATGATGAATGTTAATGAATTGTTTTATTAGCATTTCGTTGTATCTTTCGGAAAGTTAAGGGATATTCTTGCCATAAAGAACTGTTTCTTTGGTGGTCAGATTATCCTGCATGCATACCCCATAGATGTGTTGCTAACGACACTTCCTGAGTGTATGCATTTTGTCTATTACCTTGCTACGCACAGTGTCATATATTGGTTTGATACATCAGTCATGTATTCTGTATCGTGTGAATAAGTGTATGTTTGCAGTTTCAATCAGGTTGCTCGAGACCGAAGAGATAGTCATTTAAGTGGTAGCCGGACCCACACCCCGGACGGGATCCCTACTCCAAACGGTTCAAAGTCTAATTGGGACTTTCTACCGGGGAGATCCCCTACTGTTGGCCGGACATATTTTCCCGTCAACAGATTTGGCGCTAGAAGGAGGGCCATGGCATCCTCCCAGCATACAACTGACATTCCGTTACAAACTCCCCACCGGGAGGTCATAAATAATGAACCTCATCTTCCCCCCTTGGAAGATATTCCAAGGGAGGAGGCTCGATATTTTGAAATCACAAACGAACAGTTGAGATCCTTACGCCCAGTCGCCCGCAATCTCGTCAGGGATTTACGGTATGCTCCAATCATGGATTTCCTAGCCCACACTAGGACCCCAGCCGAAAACGTCACTCGGAATGGCGTGCTAGTCAGCACCATACCTGAACTTGTGAATTCCATGATTGAGAACCTCGGGCGGGCGGTCCAAGAAAATGACCCCATTCTCCAAGATAGTGAAGGTTTCCCTGATACAGAACCTTTTCCTGAACCTCAGCCTGACTTACATCAGTGGAACAACAACCAAGTGTATTCTCCACCTGAAGAAGGAGAAGGGGGTCGAAGAATTGAAAGAGAAGGTAACACAGCCCGAAGAAATGCAGGGGAAGGAAATAGGCCTCGAAGAAATGAAGGTGGGGTCAACAGGGGTCACGGACGTGGAGGTAGAGGAGATATAGTCCGTGCCCGGAGACACCAACCTAACCATCATCACCACCAAAACCAAAATAGGCCCCCTCCCCACAACTGGGAGTATTTTAGAAACATAAATAACCGTGAAAGACACCGAGATGAACACTCTCGCCGTCATGAAGGAGCATCAATGTCAGGGACGGGAAGTGAGTCCGAGGCAGAAACTCAAAATCATCAGCGCCCCGGGAGGGTGCAACCTCTAGCCTGGATGGCTCAATCCCCATTGGCTCTTTTAGGTCCCCTCCATGATATGCCTAGACACCCAGAGAAACATCTTCCTAAGTTCGATCCTGAGAAAGGCACATCTGCGGAAGATCATATTAGTAGTTTCTATCTGTCTCTACAAATCATGAGAGTTCAGTTCGATGATGTCGCATGTAGACTGTTCCCACACACGCTTGTAAACCTTGCAGCCACTTGGTACCGTTCCTTACCCAATGCTTCTATTACTTCATGGGACCAGTTCCGTCGTGTGTTCCTGCAAAAGTTTGCAGAAGATAAAACACCCTCCATGGTCCTCACAGAACTAAGCACCATCAAGTGTCATAGAAAAGAGAAAGTTAAAGACTTTAACCAACGCTTCGCCACAATACTGCAAAAATTTCCTCCAAACTTAGCATTGGACGATTCTATCACCATCGACTACTATACTAAAGCTCTCCCTAGGGACATTGCCGTTTTTGTCAAACGGGAGGCCCACGCAACTCTTACAGCCAATTACGCTGCTGCTCTCATGGTAGAAAAGGACATGTTGTCGATAGGAGTCATGGACCATGATGGAAAGGATGATCACAAACCAATCAATAAAAAAGGTCACTCCTCCACCCCTAACAAAGAGAAAGAAACTTTTGATTTCGAGAGTATGGCCAAGACCCTCAAACTACTAACGAATGAGGTCTCTGACTTAAAGAGAAAGGGCATTGAAACCTCAACTTCTACTAAACCTCCAAAACCCTTTTTCAAGAAAAGTAATCCCAACACCAGCAGACCTCCGTCAAACTCCAGCGCTGCTCTCAACGTGGAAGAGATAGGGAAGGACAATTTTTGTTCTTTTCACCAAGCTGCCCACTCTGAAAAAACGTGCCCGCAATGGATTGGCAGCATGACCGCGGTGGTTAACCAACTTTTGGATGACCAAATCCCAGGTAACCTGACAGAGGACGATGTTTCAGACCAAGATGAAGGTTCGCTCTTAGATGAGGAACCAGGAGCCTCTGTCCTCACTTTTGATGTAATCCGCGGGGGGAAGAGTCTTGCTCCCATTGATATCAACATGGCCGGTAGTCCCAAGGTTCAGCCCACCCGAAATTATAGTCTTAGAAGCAAAGGAACTGTCCCCGAACAATCATATGAGGACAAGAAAAGGGCTTTCCTAAGGAAAATTTTTCCTCCTGGAAATGAAGGACAAGCTACGCCAGAAAAGCCCATAAATAGTAATAGCAAAGCAAGTCAAAAGACCAAGTTCCCGGGGGAACCCTCGAAAACCACCACCGAACCTAGTCCCCAAATCGATACTAGCTACAACATAGTGGAGGACATGAAAAAGACCAGAGCTAATATCTCACTCTACGAGTTGGCCCGCATCACGAATCAAAAGGAACTTATTTTAAAAGCTTTCGCCAACAACCAAAATACGAAGAATGTCAGCAACACGTCTGCACAAACCAGTCCAGATATCCAGTCTATAGTGAACGCTGTCAACACGAATTCGAGAGGATCCACCCCTCCCTTCCTTTTGTCTTTTGAGATGTTTAACTTCAACGTTCACAATTGTCTCGTTGACTCCGGTGCATCCACAAATGTCATGCCTCTATCTATGTGCAAGAAACTCAACATTCTCCCAGAGAAAACTGACGCAAAAATCATTCAACTTGACAGATCACAAGTACCAGCCATTGGAGAACTAAACAATGTCATCATCCGCCTCTCATCCGACTCTAGAGTTCATCAATGTATTGATATTGTGGTTGTTGACATCCCAGAAGCCTATGGTGTACTGCTTAGTAGAGACTGGTCTAGCAAATTGCAAGGATACTTCGCCACAGATTGGTCCCACTTATGGCTACCTTACAAAGGGAGAAACAACCAAATCAGAGTCGAAAGTGAACCATACATGAAACACACTGTAACCGATTTGGATGCCACAAATGAACCCATCAGCTTTGCCCAGGAGGAACTTGGTGTGTGTTTTCTAGATTCCATTTTTGGATGTTACCGACCTCCCCAGTCTTCATTAGGCCCCGAGGTCCTTTCTGAAATGACACTCGTCGCAGAGGAACAAGCCCAAACCGTCGCACACCAAGCCGAAACTCCTCCGCAATCCATTACCCCCAAGGACCCGGAAAGCGACATATGGACCTTGTATTACGACGGTTCCAAAAATCTTGATGGTTCTGGCGCTGGCTGCGTTTTTCTTGATCCCCGTAAGAAAAAATTCTTAGTCTCTTGTCGGCTGGAGTTCCAATGCACTAACAACACTGCTGAGTATGAAGCTTTGATCCTTGGGCTTAAAAAGGCGCTGGATTTGAAGGTAAAATGCTTACAGGTCATTGGAGACTCCGAGATTATCACTCGGCAGGTACGCAATACTATTCATTGTTTGTCTCCACATTTAAAGGCGTATCAGCAAGAGGTATGGCGATTAATTTCTGCTTTTGACGCTTTTGGAATTAAATCTGTTCTAAGAATGCATAACGCAGCGGCGGATACTCTAGCTAATGCTGCCGCCAGGTTTACCCCTTTGAGGGACGGTTTTTCTATTGAAGTTATGTATAAACCCTCCGTGCCAGACAATATCACTAACTTGCGTGTTTTCGATGATGATCAACAGGTGCTGGAATTTATGTGCAACTCAGAGATATTCAAAGACGCTGCTATAGATGAAGATGAGCACGACCAAGCTATGCAAAAGGAGTATGAGCAAGTCAAAGGAAACCCCATGCCTAAAGGGGTGGTATCGCTTGAGAAGATTTTTGATCTGCAAAACCGCTTCCGTGGCCCCCCAAATGCCAAAGTACAGAGCTCTATATTAGCTCATCGACAAGTAAACTTGGGATCAGAGGATAATCCTAAATTCGTAAACCTTGGGAAGGATTGCACCCCCCAAGAGGCTCAAGATTTCACTCAGCTATTTCGCAAATATCGTGACGTGTTCGCTTGGACATATGAGGAATTACGCACATACGATACTCGAATCATACAACATGTGATACCCATCAAAGAAAATGTAAAACCTTTCCAACAAAAGCTCAGGAAAGTACACCCTACGATGGAACCATTGATTCTGAAGGAACTCAAAAAACTTTTAGATGCACGCATTATCTTTAAAGTTTGCCATTCCACATGGGTGTCCAATTTGGTTCCGGTACGGAAGAAGTCAGGTGAAATTTGCTTATGCGTGGATTTCCGAAACTTAAACCGGGCCTCGAATAAAGATAATTACCCAGTACCCCCTATGGAGCAAATATTACAAGCAGTGTCCGGGTCAGAAATGTTCTCTCTGTTGGACGGATTCTCTGGTTACAATCAGGTACTGGTGGCTGAACCAGATAGGTTAAAGACTACCTTTCGGACTAAGTGGGGAACTTTCGCTTACAGGCGCATGCCTTTTGGATTAATCAACGCAGGAGCAACGTTCCAAAGAGCTATGGATATAGCATTCAGGGGTCTGATAGGCCAAAGTGTGGTAGTCTACTTGGATGATGTTACGGTGTTCTCTAAACGCCGGGGGGATCATTTGCGTCACCTCAGACAGATCTTCGAAAGGTGCAGAAAATACGGTATCTCGCTCAACCCAAAGAAGAGTGTTTTTGCCGTAGCAGAGGGAAATCTACTGGGTCACATCATAACTAAGCAAGGCATTGTCGTTGATCCAGAACGTGCGAAAGCCATTGCTCAGATTTCTCCCCCCAGCAGTAAGAAAGCGATGCAGTCCTTTTTGGGAAAGATCAATTTTGTACGTAAGTTCATATCAGATTTCGCCCAGATAGTGAAGCCACTGCAGGGAATGATAAAGAAAAATGCTACCTTCAAATGGAATCAACCCGAAAAGGAAGCGTTCGACCAGATCAAGAAAGCGATAGCCGAAGCACCTTCCCTCCAGAGCCCAGATTTCGGCAGAGATTTCAGCCTGTACACGTTTGCTTCAGACTCGTCCCTAGCAGCCGTACTCACACAAAAGGACAAAAATAATGACGAGCGTCCCATTTCGTTCATGAGCACCGGTCTGCAGGGAGCTGAATTAAATTATCCTGAAATCGAGAAACAGGCTTATGCGGTATACAAAGCGGTCAAACATTTCAGACCGTACATCTTGAAAAACCATGTCACAGTTTACGTTCCCCACCCAGCTGTTCGCTCACTGTTCATGCAGCAAGAGTTGGGCGAGAGAAGAGGAAACTGGGTTGCATGTATGCAAGAGTACGACTTAGAGTTTAAGCCGACACGCACAGTTAAAGGGCAAGGTTTATGCCAAATGGCTGCAGAGGCCGCAAGTTCCCAAAAGAGTGAAGAGGATAATTGGGAGCAAGAAATTGATATGTACCAAACTGACGTCATGCCTCAGGAAAGGAACCCATCTTGGTACTCGGATATCTCTAGATATTTGGCACACGGTGTATTGGACTCAAATCTAGATGCCCGGCAGAAACGTGCAATCAGACTCAAAGCCGCGTCTTACTAGTTAATCCAAGGGAAGCTTTTCAAGAAACATTCCAATGGAGTCATGTTACGCTGCCTAGAACATGATGAAGCTCAGAAAGTCTTAACCGAGCTACACGATGGACCAGCAGGAGGTCATTTCGCCGGGGATACCACTGCCCATAAAATTATGCGTGCAGGTTATTATTGGCCAACCCTTTTCAGAGATGCCCATGCATATGTTCGGAAATGCATTCAATGCCAGAAATTCGCAAGCCGAGAAGCGCGTCCCGCTGCCCCTTTGTTGTCAGTAGCAGTAGAAGAACCTTTTCAACAATGGGGTCTGGACGTCATTGGTGAGATCTTACCCCACTCTTCTAAGCAACACAGGTACATTCTGACAGCCACTGATTATTTCACCAGGTGGGTTGAAGCAGTACCATTACGCCAAATCAACGATCAGGGGGTAATGCAATTTGTTACTCATTCCATCATTACCAGGTTTGGCGTTCCGACCTCCTTGGTTTTTGATAATGCAACATATTTTTCATCTTTTAAATTATATGATTTTGCTTTAGAAAATGGTATCGTCCTTAAACACTCTGCAAAATACTACCCCCAAGGAAATGGTCTAGCGGAATCAACCAATAAAAATCTGATTCGCATCATTAAAAATACCTTACTGTCTCACCAACGCAACTGGCATAATGCTCTCCAAAATGCACTTTGGGCCGATCGCGTCACCCCTAAGTCCTCAATAGGCACCTCACCATATTTTCTCGTGTATGGGAAAGAAGATGTCCTCCCACCCAATTTGTCTCTTCCCGCTCTACAGTTGTCTCAAGAGTGTCATGGTACCCCTTGCCCCGCCTTGCAAACCCGCATTGACACCCTGCTGAAACTAGAAGAGGAAAGGCAGAAAACCCGGGAGAAATTCGCCATCCACCAGAGTCGGATCAAGAAATGGTTCGATAAAAAGTCTGCAGGAGATAAAAAATTTGAAGTAGGAGATCTTGTCCTAAAGTGGGATAAAGCACATGAAGAAAAAGGCAAACATGCCAAATTTCAAGCACTATGGATAGGTCCCTTTCAGGTTAAAGAAAAGGTGGGTCCCCATACGTTATGATTGCAAACTCTGGAAGGAAAAGTCGAGGCCCTCCCGGTAAACGGGCATGACCTCAAACACTATTTTACTTAAAACCCAAAAAAAAAAAAAAAAAAAAAACCTCTGTCTCTAACTCTTCAAAATAAAACTTTGTCTAAACTGCCCGCAACTGGCTCACTCCTTGAAGAGGTTCTATGCCGATGAAAGGCCCTTCCCGCCAAAACACGGGGCAGTCGAAACTCGCTTGTGATGGGCACCTAAGGATCATACACGGTCTTACTTGAGTCTTCAAGCATAAGGAACCACCTAGCGGCTTAAAAGGGTGCAGGCAGAAAAAGTCTTGCATAGCAGCAACCGGATCGTGAGGGAACAGGGCTAACTCAAGAAAATTGCAGGTCATCCGGGAAAAACCCGAGTCCTCATATGAGACCAGGAGCAACCTCTCTGCAAGCAAAATAAGTCGGGATCCCTCATCCGCCCAGGAAAAATATGCCCATCTAAATAAGTGCTACAGGCACATTCTCAAATAAGTGCAATCACACACAAATAAAGGGTAAAGGATTGAGAAAGGCTTCCTGCGCAGAGAGGTGTTGTAACGACTCCGCCGGGGTACTGACCAGGCTCGCTGGCAGCGGAGCAACGTTCACGACTCCTTAGGCGGTGACTCCGCCGGAGCCGAGAGGTTCGCTGGCAGCGGAGCAACACCATGAGGACGAAATAATTGTACCGGACCCTGCAGTTGTCCAAGGTTTCCCCGACCCTCTCGATCCTGGAGCGTGAGGAATTAAAATTCGGTTGATCTGCACCCAATAAGCCAAAAGGCCAGGCAACTATGCGAGGTGGCAAAGGAAGGAAGGTGTAAACTCTGAGGTAAAAGAACAAGCTAGTATTAGACCCCTCCCTCCTCCCTCATCGACCCTTCATCAGCAGAGACTCTGAATTCATCCAGTGAATCGCCATTTGTTGTAGCTCCTACAACACCCTCCAAAAATACATAAAATCATAACACACACTTCAAAAATTTTGGAGCCCCTTCGAAACTAAAGAAGGAAAAAGCCAAGTAAAGTTTTAAAGAGCAAGTCGCTAAGTCGCGGATCCATGATTTGCGACCCATGCGACCTATGCGACTCTGCGACCCTAAGGTCGCATAGGTCGCCAGGTCGCAAGAGTTTGGGTCGCAGAAATTTGCGACCTTGGGAAGGACTCGCACCAAGAAGCTCAGATTTCACTCAGCTATTTCGCAAATATCGTGACGTGTTCGCTTGGACATATGAGGACTTACGCACATACGATACTCGAATCATACAACATGTGATACCCATCAAAGAAAATATAAAACCTTTCCAACAAAAGCTCAGGAAAGTACATTTTACGATGGAACCATTGATTCTGAAGGAACTCAAAAAACTTTTAGATGCACGCATTATCTTTAAAGTTCGCCATTCCACATGGGTGTCCAATTTGGTTCCGGTACGGAAGAAGTCAGGTGAAATTCGCTTATGTGTAGATTTCCGAAACTTAAACCGGGCCTCGAGTAAAGATAATTACCCAGTACCCCCTATGGAGCAAATACTACAAGCAGTGTCCGGCTCAGAAATGTTCTCCTTGTTGGACGGATTCTCTGGCTACAATCAAGTACTAGTGGCTGAACCAGACAGGTTAAAGACCACCTTTCGGACTAAGTGGGGAACCTTCGCGTACAGGCGTATGCCCTTTGGATTAATCAACGCAGGGGCAACTTTCCAAAGAGCTATGGATATAGCATTCAGGGGTCTGATAGGCCAAAGTGTGGTGGTCTACTTGGATGACGTTACTGTGTTTTCTAAACATCGGGGGGATCATTTGCATCACCTCAGACAGATCTTCGAAAGGTGCAGAAAATACGGTATCTCGCTCAACCCAAAGAAGAGCGTTTTTGCCGTAGCAGAGGGAAATCTACTGGGTCACATCATAACTAAACAAGGCATTGTCGTTGATCCAGAACGTGCGAAAGCCATTGCTCAGATTTCTCCCCCCAGCAGTAAGAAAGCAATGCAGTGCTTTTTGGGAAAGATCAATTTTGTACGTAAGTTCATATCAGATTTCGCCCAGATAGTGAAGCCACTGCAGGGAATGATAAAGAAAAATGCTACCTTCAAATGGAATCAACCCGAAAAGGAAGCTTTCGACCAGATCAAGAAAGCTATAGCCGAAGCGCCTTCCCTCCAGAGCCCAGATTTCGACAGAGATTTCAGCTTGTATACGTTCGCTTCGGATTCGTCCCTGGCAGCCATACTCACACAAAAGGACAGAAATAATGACGAGCGTCCCATTTCATTCATGAGCACCGGTCTACAGGGAGCTGAATTAAATTATCCCGAAATCGAGAAACAGACCTATGCGGTATATAAAGCGGTCAAACATTTCAGACCATACATCTTGAAAAACCATGTCACAGTTTACGTTCCCCACCCAGCTGTTCGCTCACTGTTCATGCAGCAGGAGCTGGGCGAGAGACGAGGGAACTGGGTTGCGTGTATGCAAGAGTACGACTTAGATTTTAAGCCAGCACGCACAGTTAAAGGGCAAGGTTTATGCCAAATGGCTGCAGAGGCCGCAAGTTCCCAAAAGAGTGAAGAAGATAATTGGGAGCAAGAAATTGATATGTACCAAACTGACGTCATGCCTCAGGAAAGGAACCCTTCTTGGTACTCGGATATCTCGGGATATTTGGCACACGGTGTGTTGGACTCGGATCTAGATGCCCGGCAGAAACGTGCAATTAGACTCAAAGCTGCGTCTTACCAGTTAATCCAAGGGAAGCTTTTCAAAAAACATTCCAATGGAGTCATGTTACGCTGCCTGGAACATGATGAAGCTCAGAAAGTCTTAACCGAGCTGCACGATGGACCAGCAGGAGGTCATTTCGCCGGGGATACCACTGCCCATAAAATTATGCGTGCAGGTTATTATTGGCCAACCCTTTTCAGAGATGCCCACGCATATGTTCGGAAATGCATTCAATGCCAGAAATTCGCAAGTCGAGAAGCGCGTCCCGCTGCTCCTTTGTTGTCAGTAGCAGTGGAAGAACCTTTTCAACAATGGGGTCTAGACGTCATTGGCGAGATCCTACCCCACTCTTCTAAGCAACACCGGTACATCCTAACAGCCACTGATTACTTCACCAGGTGGGTTGAAGCAGTACCATTACGCCAAGTCAACGACCAGGAGGTAATGCAATTTGTCATTCATTCCATCATTACCAGGTTTGGCGTTCCGACCTCCTTGGTTTTTGATAATGCAACATATTTTTCATCTTTTAAATTATATGATTTTTCTTTAGAAAATGGTATCGTTCTTAAACACTCTGCAAAATACTATCCCCAAGGAAATGGTCTAGCGGAATCAACCAATAAAAATCTGATTCGCATCATTAAAAAGACCTTACTGTCTCACCAACGCAACTGGCATAATGCTCTCCAAAATGCACTGTGGGCTGATCGCATCACCCCTAAGTCCTCAATAGGCACCTCACCATATTTTCTCGTGTATGGGAAAGAAGCTATCCTCCCTCCCAATTTGTCTCTTCTTGCTCTGCAGTTGTCTCAAGAGTGTCATGGTACCCTTTGCCTCGCCTTGCAAACCCGCATTGACACCCTGTTGAAATTAGAAGAGGAAAGGCAGAAAACCCGGGAGAAATTCGCCATCCACCAGAGTCGGATCAAGAAATGGTTCGATAAAAAGTCTGCAGGAGATAAAAAATTTGAAGTAGGAGATCTTGTCCTAAAGTGGGATAAAGCACACGAAGAAAAAGGAAAACATGCCAAATTTCAAGCACTATGGATAGGTCCTTTTCAGGTTAAAGAAAAGGTGGGTCCCCATACTTTCCGATTGCAAACTCTGGAAGGAAAAGTCGAGGTCCTCCCGGTAAACGGGCATGACCTCAAACACTATTTTACTTAAACCCCTTAAAAAAAAAAAAAAAAAAAAAAAAACACTCTTTCTCTAACTCTTCAAAGAAAACCTTGTCTAAGCTGCCCGCAACTGGCTCGCTCCTTGAAGAGGTTCTATGCTGATGAAAGGCCCTTCCCGCAAAACACGGGGCAGTCGAAACTCGCTTGTGATGGGCACCTAAGGATAGTACACGGCCTTACTAGAGTCTTCAAGCATAAGGAACCACCTAGCGGCTTCGAAGGGTGCAGGCAGAGAAGGTCTTGCATAGCAGCAAAGTGACTCTGCCGGATCCGAGAGGTTCGCTGGCAGTGGAGCAACACCATGAGGACGAAATAATTGTACCGGACCCTACAGTTGTCCAAGGTTTCCCCGACCCTCCCGGTCCTGGAGCGCGAAGAATTAAAATTCGGTTGATCTGCACCCAATAAGCCAAAAGGCCAGGCAACTATGCGAGGTGGCAAAGGAAGGAAGGTGTAAACTCTGAGGTAAAAGAACAAGCTAGTATTAGACCCCTCCCTCCTCCCTCATCGACCCTTCATCGGCAGAGACTCTGAATTCATCCAGTGAATCGCCATTTGTTGTAGCTCCTACAACACCCTCCAAAAATACAAAAAATCATAACACACACTTCAAAATTTTTGGAGCCCCTTTGAAACTAAAGAAGAAAAAAGCCAAGTAAAGTTTTTAAGAGCAAGTCGCTAAGTCGCGGATCCATGATTTGCGACCCATGCGACCTATGCGACTCTGCGACCCTAAGGTCGCCAGGTCGCCAGGTCGCAAGAGTCGGAAGTCAGGAAATTTGCGACCTTACGACCCAGCGACCTTAAGGTCGCAAGGTCGCAAGGTCGCAAAATGAAGTATTTGGGGAATTAGCGACTCAGCGACCTTTGCGACCCAGCGACCTTAAGGTCGCGAGGTCGCAAGGTCGCAAACTACCAACTTGCGACCTCATTTATTGCTCGCACGTGCGACTCATTTTTATAAGGGCAGGTCGCTAGGTCGCATTTGTGACTCGCGGCGAAAATCGTGGAATTGCTCTGACAGGTCGGCTGGCGCGTTTTCTTCTGGGTAAGTTGCCATTTCCTCCCTGTGTTTCCTTTCCCAGCATTTCTTGCTAAAATCTAGCCACCCCATGGTCTTAATTACTTGCTGGTGAGCAGATAGGGTTCCCGGTTGAGTTTTATTCTTGTTTTGGTTCCCACAAACCCCAGGGTCACCCGTGTCTTGCCAAATTCCTCATGGCTGTGCCTTATTTCCAGTTTAGACCCTTTCCAGCCGCGTATTTTTTCTGTTAAGGAGAGTTTATCCGCAAAACCGCGCACGCTCAAAAACCCCGAGCAGGCTCAAGTGCGACCTGCGACCCAGCGACCCGGTCGCAAGGTCGCAAGGTCGCAAGACTCCCTGTTAGCGACTCTGCGACCTTGCGACCTAGTCGCAAGGTCGCGAGGTCGCGTGTGAAGTTCTTTTGTAGATCAGCGACCCTGCGACCCCCAGAGAGCAGTTAGTTAAACTCTACATGTGTAGACTGTATTTAGCCGTTATCATCATGTCTTTCTCATCCTGGGATTCTTTCTTGAATGCAACAGGTGAATTTAGAGCAGACACGATATCGGTCCTCTCCGACTCTAGCAATATGGCACCCCGGGTATCCCGAAGGAGAAGTAAGCAGGTGGTGGAGGAAGAGTCAGACACAGACATACAAACATCCCCTCCACCAATATACAGAGACACCCTTTGCACCTTCACAAAGGAGGACAGCCTTAGGTGGTATGAAGTATACCGCGAGTTCGCCATACCAGAAGATGAGTTTCCAGAAGATCTCCCGGACCGGGAAGTATACCTGAAGGTCAAGAAATCCAAATTGCACCTAGCAGGGTCACATCCCGCCATCTTTCCGTGCCCAGAAATGTTGGACTGGATCATACAGAAGACGGATCCTAAGAATTTCGCAATCCGAGATAGTAGAGGTAAAGCTTTTGCAACGTTGGAGAGCTCGAAAGCACAGGTCTACTACTCGCTACCCCAACCAGAGGTAAATTTTACCCCGAGATGGTTTTCTGCAAATGAAGTACCGATGGTTGATACAATCAGAAAATGGTGGGCGGAACCAGATAAATTTAAAATCAAGAAAGACCAGGAGTACCCGGTGGCCAGTCTGAGGAAGGTGTATAAGTTAGTGGCCGCCATGCTGTGCAGAGTGTACGGACGTTCGGACGCTACCACTTTCAACAGAACATGGGCAACCATTATGGAACACGTAACAGTACACGGCACTCGGTTCAATTGGGCTAGTATATTAATGGGCTCCATGCACACAAATTTGGCTTCAGCTTTAGCCCCAAATGAGGGAGAGCCGTCAGAATTTTATATGGCTTCGTATTTATTAGATGTTGTCTATGCCCAGCTGCATGTTGACGGATGGCCACATAACAGGGACTCCGAACAGACCCAGGCAATCCATTTGCAGACCAAGGTATTATGGGAATCCAGGTACAAATCATATATTG
The DNA here is from genome assembly GCA_034641835.2 of Pinus albicaulis. Classification (NCBI taxonomy): domain Eukaryota; kingdom Viridiplantae; phylum Streptophyta; class Pinopsida; order Pinales; family Pinaceae; genus Pinus; species Pinus albicaulis. The sequence continues at coordinate 219,386 of JAXQQM020086120.1, forward strand.
AGCAAATCTCTCATATATGCATTCCCGCCCTTTACGGGAAACTCTTTGGTCAAGACACCCCCTGCATGTCTTGGCGAGCAATGGAGACACTAGGTCAGGTGGCACACTGGTTTCCATTCGCTGAATTTACAATCATCCGAGTATTTGGCTCATTCAAAGCACCACATGCTCTGCCTAAGTTTATTACCGATAAGGTGCTCATGCAGGAGGTATGTTTCCAGATGACCTCGGGTTTCTCCAATGTCCTTTCCAAAGGGAAGAAGAAACCTTGGCCCGCTCTACCTCTCACCATTGGTGCTTATACCGTCAAGGACTTCAGAGAAGTAGGGCGTGAAGGGGAAGAGGTAAAAATTTACCACTTCAGGAATCTGGATTGCCGAACTTATGACCCAGTCAGGATAGTTCCTGAGCATTGTAAAAGGGCCAATTTTAGATGGAGTTATCAGCATTTCGAGCGCCCGGCAGAGGACGAAAGAATAAACTGGTACAGCGCAGAGAGGCATCTAGCTCCTGGGATCGACTCTGACCAAGAAGAAGAGGACCACCAGAATTTAGAAGATAGGAGCCATAAACTGGGAGGCGCTTCTTCCTCCAAAGATAAAATACTCGACCAAGATGTGGCTCCGACACTCCTGGACGCAAAGGGGCGCAGAGCCCAAGCTAAGAAGGAAGAGGAAAAGAAATGAAGGAGGATGAAGAGAAACGAAGAAAAAAGATGCCGTACGTAACTAAAAAAGAAACAAAGCCGAGGAAAAGGAAAGGATAGAAAGGAAGCATTGTGCAACGCAGAACAAGCCGCCAGCAAAGCGAAAAGAGAAAAGCGTAAAAGGAAGCAAGGTAGTCAACTAGGAAGAAGGAGGAACATGACAAAGCAGGCCGAACGCCGACAAAAGAAGAAAGAAAAAGGACAAAACACAGGATAGAGAGGATGAATTGATAGATGATATCGACATATCTCCCCGGGACATTCCTCCGAGTGGCAAAGAAAAGCATCCTCCCCGATGACGATTTTCCCAGAACAAGAAGAAGAGGTCTTCGACCCGACTAGATTGACATTTGACCAATTCTATTTCAAAATACGGCAAGAGAGAAGAAAAGCCTTGGCGCAAAGCCCTTCCACCATATCTACGGTCACATCGGAAAGGACATAGTCCCGTATACAAGGACTAACCCCGTAATGATAAGACGGCCAGGTACCGCCTTTGCCGCAGAAATGATGAGAAAATAAACATAGAATGAGCAGCATTATTCTCACAAAATGTGCTAAAAGTTAAACTTAACGAGAGAAAGCAAGACTGAGAGCAGAATGTTTATTACCCAAAGTAAGCCTTCCCAAGTCAATGAAGTCCCACTAGCAGTCATGAAAGAATGTGACGTATTGGAAACGACCATGCAGCAAGTATACAGAGAAATGCTCACCTTAAAACAAACAGTGGCCCCATTAGCAGAGGCACGAGCGGAAGCCAAAGTGAAGCATGAGCAGCTCAAGGAGGCCTCGGCAGCTTTAGAGAAAATGATAAACTGGACAGCACAGTACCAGCAAGCTCCCGAAAATGTGCCTAAGAAGGATTGGGGTCACACACAAGACGCCAAAGTACAAATCCGGATGAAGATGCAATCCAAAGACAAGCTGGTCAAAGACTTGGACAAGGTGGTGTCTGCATATAATCACCTGATCAGTGGTATAGACTCCATGAACGCTCTTCATCACATTCCGTCGTTGGGGGCACTGGACGAAACTAAAGACTGGGAGCAAGTAGATCAGGAAATTCAGTCTTTTCTGCAACCCTTAAGACAAGCTCCTTTCGCACCAGAATTTGAGGCATCACAAGAGAACCTAAATCGGCTGCTTGTCACTCCAGTACAAATTTATACCAAGCTTGCCTCCCTATCCATCCATATTTCCCAGAAGAAGGAGACTCTGATACCGAATGCTTTGGAATGTACGCATCGGTTAAAAGAAGAAACCTCTCTAGTCTCCCCTATAGCAGCGGATTACCGGGCCTGGCAAGACTTCCTAAAGGAGAAGAAGATAGACGCTCTAGACCTCTCAATTACGCGACCACCTCCATAGTTTAACTGCTGGGTCGCAGGTCGCATTTTGTCCCCCCAGGTCGCAAGTAGAACCTGCGACCAAGTCGCAGGTCGCAAATCTTCAGGTCGCAGGGAAGCTGAACCGTCGGGAAGTTGAAGCGTCGGAAGGCCATAAGGGCGTTTCTTGAATCTATAAATACCCCTGTGGGGCACATAGTTAGGGGCTTCTCTTTTGTGGTTTGAAGAGCAATATTGCATTGTAATTGAAGAATCATACTCTTGGCATATGTAATACAAATACTTGTTAGAACCCCTTTGATTGGATGATGTGTTTAGCTGTGACAACACTGTGTGTATTCTGCGTACAGTTTCAGAATATCGTTTGATTAATGAATCTGTGTTATTAATGGTGTCATTCATGCTCCATATCTATCTGTGATTGTGTTGATGATGCTCAAGTTTACTATTTACTCATAGGATGAATGTTAATGAACTGTTTTATTAGCATCTCGTTATATCTTTCGGAGAGTTAAGGGATATTCTCGCCATTAAGAACTGTTTCTTTGGTGGTCAGATTATCTTGCATGCATTACCCCATAGAGGTGTTGCTAACGACACTTCCTAGGCGTATGCATTTCGTCTATTACCTTGCTACGCACAGTGTCATATATTGGTTTGATACATCAGTCATGTATTCTGTATCATGTGAATGAGTGTATGTTTGCAGGTTCAATCAGGTTGTTCGAGACCGAAGAGAAAGTCATTTAAGCGGTAGCCGGACCCACACCCCGGATGGGATCCATACTCCAAACGGTTCAAAGTCTAATTGGGACTTTCTACCGGGGAGATCTCCTACTGTTGGCCGGACATATTTTCCCGTCAACAGTACCTGAGGCTGCAATGGCATCTCACCTGAAGGAGAAGGTTTCCCTACCCTTTGGCAACTGTCACACCTTTTGACATACTCTTTAGCATCTTTAAAAAGGGATGGCCAATAGTATCCTAAATGAATAACCTTATAAGCTGTCCTTTTATCAGCAAAGTGTCCGCCACAAGTTTCATCATGACATGCCTTGAGGATCTCAGGCATCTCATCTTCCCGAACACATCTCCTAATGATAAAATATGGACCTGTTTTGTATAACTCATTAGCAACCCATGAATATTTTTCACTGTCATAAATGATATTTCTTTTGTCTCTTGCATTCATTATTGAGGGAAATTTCCCTAAAACTAAATAATTAGCAATGTCAGCAAACCAAGGAGTTTGAGTAGAAATTGCAAAAAGATATTCATCAGGGAATTGATCTTCAACTGGAGTATTATCTTTGATGTTTTGGAGTCTAGATAGGAAATCAGCTACTGTATTTTGTTTCCCAGACCTATCTAGAATGGTAATGTTGAATACCTGTAAAAGAAATAACCATCATATGACTCAGCCATTAGTAATTGATTTGTTAATTAGATATTTAATTGCAGAGTGATCTGTGTGAAAAAAAGTTTCATAGCCTGTTATATAGTGTCTGAATTTGTTTATGGCATGAACAATAGCTAAAAACTCTTTTTCAGTTACAGTATAATTTAACTCTGAAGGAGTCAAATTTTTACTTGTATAGTAGATGGCATAAGGAATCGGGTATTTTTGTCCCAATACTGCTCCTAAAGCTGTATCTGAGGCATCTGTTGAAATATGAAAAGGTAACTTCCAGTTAGGTCCCCTTAAAATAGGTGATTCAGAGATTTTTGTTTTCAGGGTCTCAAAGGCTAACTGGCAATCAGGATTCCACTTGAATTCACAGTCCTTGGTAAGTAATTTGAAAAGTGGAGATGCTATCTTGGTAAAGTTTTCTATAAACATTCGATAATATGCTGTAAATCCTAGAAAACTCCTAACATCTTTTTGACAACTTGGAATAGATAAGTTAGAGATAAATTCAACTTTTGACTCATCAAATCTAATCCCATCCCCTGAAATGTGATGCCCCAAAACAATTCCTTCAGTAAACATCATAAAACACTTCTCATGACTTAGTGAAAGATTTGCTTTTTTACATCTCTTTAAAACTTTTTCCAAGTTTTCTAAGGCTTCCTCAAATGTGTTTCTATAAACCGTGAAATCATCCATATATACCTCTACACAATCATGTATTAGATCTGAAAATATTCCTAGTACTTCCCTTTGAAATGTTGTAGGTGCATTGCATAGTCCAAATGGCAATACTCGGTAAGCATAGGTACCCCAAGGACAGGTAAATGTGGTTTTGTCTTGATCTTCAAGTGCTACTTGAATTTGGTTGTAACCACTAAACCCATCTAAAAATGAGAAGTACTTTTTGCCAGCTAATATGTCTAATACCTGATCTATGAAAGGTAAGGGAAAATGATTGTTACACCATTTTTTGGTCATCTAACCTATTATCATTAGATGGACCCAAGTACACCATGTAAGACCAATTTTACCCTAAGTAAAATTGCTTTCACTATGTAAAATAACTTAATAAACCACATTTATTAGGTTGTTTATGGTCAAAATAGGAAACCCCAAAAGGAAATATTAAACAAACCCATTTTGTTTAATTTTCCTCATGGAATAATTAATTAAACCATAATTTAATTATTATTCCTAGTCATGTTTAACCCAAAAACAAATAAATTAATTAGATAAACCTTTAATTATCTTATTATTTTCTAGGAATAATTATTTAAATCTTATTTAGATAATATTCCTTGTTAAATATGACCAAATCACCCACAAATAATTAAATAACTCATTATTTATTTAATTATCTTTCAACCACTTCCTTAAGTAATTAAATAAATCATTATTTATTTGATTATCTTCTAATCGCTTCCTTAAAAAGATAAATAAATCATTTATTTATTTATTTTTGACAAATCAAGGGATTTGACCCAAGTCAAATACCTTTTCCCTCCAACAAATATAATAAAATATTCCATAAAAAGTGGATCTAGATCTCGTTAACCCATGCACCAAGATCTAGAATGACCCAATATTTTGTTATAAATAGGAGGGTTTTTCCTACCATTCTTCACCTTTTGTTGCCTATTAGATCACTCTGGATCTATACACTTGGTCACTCTTTTCTACCATTTGTTGTGTGAGCTCCCTTTGAGTTCTATTCTTTGTGTGGGTTTTCTACACCAACAAGAGAGAGAAATCTTAGATCTGAAGTGCCGAGGACTTCCAAGAACCCATCCCACTGAGGAGAATTGGATACGCCTTCTTGTTTGCCTCCCAGGTGCCCAATTAATATAAAAATTCTTTCAAAAATTGTTCTTGTCTTGTCTATTGGTATATGGAGCAAACCCTTATTTTTTCTGCTTAATGTCTTTCCATGCATAGATCTGGTTTTTGCAGCTCTTTATGTTCAACTAACCGCAGATCTGAAGATATTGGCAGCCACTTTTGTTGTTAGGGCTATTAGTTATGCGTAGCTAAAGTGGTCCTTTTTCGTACACTTCGACAAAGGATTCATACTAACAAATGGCGACTCCACACGGGTTTTAAATTACAACCGTTGTTGTTTTTCATATTCCTACATATCCAGCTACTTCAGACCCTAGGGTTTTTTTTTAGCTGTTTATTTTTCCTATTTTTATGTTGTTTTTCTCACATAAAACCCTAAAACATCAAAATTTCTAACTTCTGTGTGTTTCTGGCCCTATTGCGCAGGTAAGCGACACCAGCCGCAACTGAGACGGCAACTTTTCTGAAAATCTACCGCTGAGACAACCAGAACGGGGGGTCGCACTTTTTGGCCCATAACCTGCGACCTGGACCTCCAGGTCACACTTTTCAGCCCCTTTTCTGCGACCTGCACTGAAAATAGGTCAGAACCTGCGACCTGCCAATTTTTCAATGGTTTTTCTACAATTTTTCTGGGTTTTGCTGAAGCTTCTGTCAAGGTTTTCCAGCCTCTGTCTCAGCTCACTTTGACCTTGTTCTGATATGTTATTACTCATCTAAGTGGGAACCTAGCCCCCTAGGGCTTTAGTACCCTCCACTTTTTGTGGAAGAGTTTTAGCTGTTTCAGCCGTCTGTTTTTCAGAGTTTCAGCCTTCTTCTTTTTTCAGATCTGGAACCTCCTCCTCAGATCCCTTTAAATCAGCCTTCCTTCCTTTCAAATCACCTCTTGTCGTTTTGTTTGGACCTCTCTTTAGGACCTCCTCCCTGTCCTTTCCACTTTTTGCTGATTTCTTCCCTTTTTCCAGCCACCTTGCCTCTGTCTCTTGGTTGTGATCTGCACCTCTTTTCAGCAGCTTTATCCTTTAGATCCCTGTCCCTTTTGACCCTAGATCTATTGGCCTCTTTTTAAGTGTGTTTTGACTAGATTTTTGCCCTTTTTTAGATTAGTTTTGAGCGGCCCGCCTTCTTGGGTTGAAGCAATGCATTAGTAGCTGTTATTTTTCTGTTATTTCAGCATTATATACTGTTCTCTGCAGATTTATTTTCAATTACGCAGCACCTATTTTCTTGCTCTCAAAATGGAAAGGGTTTAAAAATTAAAATTAACGCACGCCACACACTGACCCTAAGTGAAGAAGCGCCTGGTTAACACCGCCTGGAAAAGACTCTAAAATCAATTGTCACTGCACCTTTTCTGCCCTTGACCTCACTTGATTCTGTCCCTGTTTTCCCTTGTCGGTTTCCTTCTTCCCGTCATCATTGCGCCCCCAAGGCGCCTTTCCCGGAGACTTCTTGGCCTTCACCCTCAGTTTCCGGTCGATCGACCTGCTCCGTCCCACCATCGTCGAGCCAGTCCTCCTCCGAGTCCCCACTCTGACTCCTCTCCTGATTCATTGGGTTCTCCTTCTCCTCCTGGTTCTCCCCTTACCACCTTCACTATGTCTGGTCCAGGGCCTAACGTTAGCCGTGCTCTAGGCCCTAATGCCGGAACCACTACTAGCGGAACCGCCACAAGAACTACCTCGGCCATACCCTTTCTGTCGTACATTGCAGGCCTCAGCCTCCCCGATTTCAATCAGTTGATCAATGACCCTATCCACCATGATGTTGGTTGGCCCGCTATGCCAACCAAGCTCCCCTCCGACATCCCTAAGTTCAAAGGCCTTGCTGGAGAAGATCCAACCAATCATGTCCGCTCTTTCCACATGTGGTGTTCCTCCAATTCCATTACCGATGACTCCATCCGTCTTCGTTTGTTTCAACGCACGCTTACCGACGACGCTTCTAAATGGTATGTCGACCAAGACACCTCTTCCCATACCACCTTTGCGACCATTGCCCAAGCCTTTTTGTCTTACTTCCAGCTCCCTCTCCGATACGATACTGGTACGGAGCTCTTAACTTCCTTTAAGAAAACATTTTCGACCCGCCTTTCCACCCATGTTCAGGAATGGCGACGTAGACGCAGCTTATGTCGAGCTCCCCCCTTCGAAGATCGGATCTATATGGACTGGTTCCTTCGCTCTCTCCTAGCTCCCATCGGCAAAGATGTCGCCTCCCATTTCCCTCAAACCGAAGAAGTCGCCCTCCAAATAGCCTTGAAATATGACCTGATCTACGCCCAGTCTGGTTATGTTTATACCGTCCTTCCTGACCTCCCCAGGCCCGGTGGCGCTAACGCCCCGGGGGCATCTCATTCCGCCGACGGTATCGTTGGAGCCCTTTCCCATCCGTATGCTCAACCTCCTATGGGCTACGGTCTCCCTCCCGGAGGGGCCAGCACCCCTAGCACTCTTCCCCCTCCCGGTAGCATGTATCCAGGATACGGCATGCCTCCTCCTTTTGCCCAACCTCCTGCTTACCTCAATGTTTCCCAACCTAACCATTACCTTTATCCGCAGCCTGGTGCGCCAGCTCCTCCAGCATATGCGCTTCCATCTCCCTTGCCTCCTCCAAACCCGCAACAGCACTTACAGCCCCCTCCAGGGAAATTATTTGCACAGCAGGGCGCGACTAATCCCCCTTCTTCTCAAATAAGGTGAAGAGGCAATCCAAACCAATCTGCCCCTGGTACCCGTGGACCTAATCCTGGTGTTGACCCTAACACTGCCAACCAGCAACAGGGCACTCAACCCAAGCCAGACAGGCCGCTTCGCACAAATAAGCCTTGTTCGTGTTGCGGTGTTTATGGTCATTACACCCATGATTGTCCCCTCTTGCCTCAGATGCGGCAGATGTGGGAGTCTCAAGCCACATTGCGCGGACAACACGCCTCCCCTCATGCTCCTCCTAATGTGGCCACTACCCAACCAGCTGTGTTTACTGATCCCTTCCCTCAGCAAGGATTCGTGGCTACCCAGCTGCCTGACAACCAGGTCGCCACTCCTCCTTCCCTTTCTGGTTCCTCTGATTACCAGATCCTTATGATGCACTCCGATCCTTCCCCAACCGTCAACCTTCACCTTCAAACTCGGTCTCGCCAGTACCCCAAGCCTCCTGCTCAGTCTGCCCCCGAGCCTCCTTCTTCAGGTTCTACAGAGCCTCTTTCGACATCCAGTGGCCCCTTACATATCCCTCAACCTAAAGTTGAGGTTCATACCAAGATTCCTAAGGGACCCCTACGTCGAAACGCTGCTTCCGGTCGAGCTGCTCATTCGTATAGTATAGTAGATGATTTGGCGCAATCTCCTGCCGCCATTTCCACACTGGAACTCCTCCAGTCGTGCCCTTCCCAAAAGAAGGCTCTACTATCTGCCATGGGCGCTGTAGATCCTGCTGATGACCAAATGATTGTTTTCGACGCCACTCAATTGGACCATCCTCCTCTCCCTCCTTCCGTCGCCTTCCAAATCCCAGTCAAAATCCGGAATGCCAACGTTTCCTGGTGTATAATTGATGAGGGGGCATCCACCTGTGTGATGTCCGCTTCGGTTTGGAAGCAACTCGGATCCCCTGAGTTGGCCCCTTCCACGATCACCCTCCGAGCGTGGGACGGCCATGCCTCCCAACCCATTGGCTTGTTTCGTAATTGTCCTATCACCCTCACCGGTAAGACTGTTTGCGTTGACGTCGAAGTCATAGATGCCCCGCTAGACTACAACATTCTATTGGGGCGAAGCTACACCTATGCTATGTCTGCTGTCCCATCCGCGGTTTTCCGCAAGATGTCTTTCCCCCATAATGGAAAGATAGTCATCATTGACCAGTTGACATATCATGAGTGAAAATCTCAAACCTCACCTGAGACGACCATCTCTTCTGTAGCCAACAAGCAAACCGTCGATTCCTTGACCAGTGTCTCCCCCGGCATTTACAAAGATTCCTCCCTGCTTGGAACTTTTACTAATCTCCCCCCTCCTCCTATCACTGATCCCAGCTTATCGAATGTTTGCATGATGCAATCGTCTCAAGCTGCCCTTAAGCAGCCTGCTTCGGCTAGTCAGCAACCTCCCCTTCTCCCTCCGCAACCCGCTCCTAGCCATTCATCACAGCCAGCCAGACCTCCTCCTTCTGGCCCTCCCCCTACAGCTAGTATCCCTAAACCCCTTTATCCTCCTGGATCGGTTCCCCCAGGCCTTAACCATCTCAGAGCCGTCCCTCCTGGTCATTACCCTGTTGGGCAGATAACTTTCCTGGCTCCCCCTCCCGGAGTATATTATGTCCCCGTCATGGCCACGCTCTCTCTCCCTAACCTGACCTTGGGCATACCGGTCTGGTACCTTGATCCTCCCTCCGCTACCCCTCCTGGTCACCCCAAACGCTACATGGATTTGACACCGGTTCAACCGGTCCCCCTCACTTCCTTCGTTGCCACTGTGCCCCCAGCACCTCCACAGGACCCTTCTCCTGTCGTGTCGGCTCCCGGGAAGAAAGGAAAAGCTCGCAAGGGGGCACCGAAAGACAAGACCACCACGACTGATTCGGCCCCTCCTCCGCCCGCAAAGCCTTGTGCCTTGTGTGATGTCGCCGGTCATGCCACCCATGCTTATCCTGAGTTGCCCTATATTCAGCCCATGGTTAAAGTCGCGTTCCCCGAATCTACGGTCCCGGAAGCCTCCATTCCTTCTTCGTCCGTAACCAAGAACCCCAAGACTCTCCGCACCAACAAACCCTGTGCTTTGTGTGGTGTTCATGGCCATTACTCCCACCATTGTCCTCACCTGACGCATTACCGCGCCTCTTTAGAGGTAGTCCGAGAGTATGAGGTTGAACAGAATCAATCCGCCTCTCCCATACTCACGCAGTATGCTTCGGGCCAGCCTGAGGATCCCCCCGCCCCCATCGACATTCCCCCCCCTGATGTTCAGATGACGGAGTCTACCACAACCATTCTTTACCTATCCTCCTCTGCGAGACACTCGGAGCCCAGTCCCCCTGCATCCTCCCCTGTTGTTTCGCCTGACCACCTCTTTTCTACCCATACACGAGATCACTCCACCCGTATCTCTGTTGACCTCCGCAGCCCGAGTCCTCGCCATACTTCCGATAGCCCTCATATACCACCCTCTAGTTTGTATATGAGTCATAGTCATCCTGCTCCTTGCACTCCCTCCCGCAGTTGCCGCTCGATGTCTTCTGTCCACTCACGCTGCCGTCATTGTCTCTCCTCCCCTCATTTGTTGTCTTGTAACACCATTCCACAGGACCCCCCGTCCACACCCTTTATCGGTTATGCCGATGGTGCAAGTCGTTACTCCCGGAATCTAGCCTCAGTAGGTTGGGCCATCTTCACCCCCTTGCATGCCCTTGTTCTCTCCAACGGGGTCTGCATTGGTTCTGCCACCAAAAATCAGGCCGAATATGATGTAGTGCGTGGTCTCTTAGTCGATGCCCTCTTCCATCGCATCCTCCATCTGCACATTCATTTGGATTCCCTACTTCTTTTCATGCAACTAAATGGTGTTTATCGTGTGCATAACCCTGTGCTGTTTAGACGCTATTTACAAGTGAAACTCTTGGTACATGCATTTTAAACCATAACTTTCAACCATGTACCTCGAGAACAGTATCACTATGTATATAGTATTGCAAACCATGTTCTAGATTGGAATTTATCACACACATTTCATACAAGACAATCACATTTATAATCATTAAAAAACGATGCATATCCATAATATGTGTCGCAAAACATGTGTTTAGAGTCCATCTACTCTGCTACATATGACATGCCCATCGCATGTTAAAAAAATCTCAAAACTGGGGGCACCACCTGCCCCTACATACACACTAGGGGGCACCACATGCCCCACACCTACTCACTATCTGGAAGATCCCGAGCCAATGTCTCTACCCCTGCAGCCCGTAGATCACGTATGCCTTGACCGGCCATCGCCATGCGTCGCATGACACCTCGCCATTCCGAGGGAAGACCAATGCATGCCTCCACGTACTGGTCATCTAAGTCTTGCCACCCACGCTCTGAAACTCCAATCAGCAACGTCTCGCATCTACGGCGGATGTCCTCCAGGAGGGCGGCCGCATCCTCATTGCGCGCTGCTCTCAACCCACTCGGCCCTGCAGCTCCAGAGGCTGCCGGGCGTCCCATGTATCCGGCCGGTTTTACCGGAGCTATATCTGCATACCAAAAGTACATGAATCAGTACCATATCTACTATTCAATAACTTTAACATGCCCATACAAGAATAGTTACTTATCACTTACCATCGGGCCCCCGTACTCGACCTGGCGGAAGTGGTAGGTCCGGATCACCACAATAACTCATCCCACTATAGGGATAGTCGTCTATGTATAACGGCATCTGATCCCAATGGGCAAAGAACTTAGGTCGAAACACTCGCCCGACCGCCCCTCACCCTCCTCTGCACAGTAGCCGCCCCCACCGGCGCATCCTGGGCTCTCTCGGGCCCCCATCTGGGAGCTGTATACGAGGCCGCAAGGTCGGGATTTTCTCAAAGAAGAAGGCGCACAATAAAGTCCCATACGAGAAATCATGGTTCACTTGTCGATTGCAGAGCGACAACTGTCGCTTTAGCGACGCCAGCATCATTTGGGCCCACCCATAGTAGGTCCCACTCAACACACTCTCTACAATCATCATCTGCCCCCCAGTGATGTGATGGAGCGCCTAGTTCCCCAGGATACACAGCACTGTTGCGGCCACTGCACGGGTCTCTAGCCTCTCTAGATCCCCGATCGGTATCCGATTCCCCTTGACTTAAAGACCCGGTCAACAATGTCGCTCCACAAACTCCATGATATGTTGCCCCCGCAGTAATACTGGCTACGTGTTTCCCACCATCCCAAGTGGCGGGAGACCTGTCAGGAAATACACATCCTGGAATGTCAGTTCGATCCTGTGCCCCTGCACTACAAATACCTCATGCTCTGGATCCCAATAACTGATAATCCGGGCCAACAAGGGCTCTCCAGCTCTCATCAAAGGGTTCTCCAAAAACTTTAGAACCCAAACCTGGCCAACACACGACGGACACCCTGATCTGCCTGGATCTCTGCCCGTAATGTACCCAGGTCTCTCTCTGTCTAGTTAACCCATAGATCTTCCATACCTGCACAAAAACATCATCTTTGTCAGCATACAGATCGGGAATACCATAACCAAACACAAAAACCCAACTCTCTGCCATAAAATAGCACTAAAACCCCTTCATCTCCCAGGTCGCAGTTGTCTGCCCAATTCTGGGACAAGTCGCACTTTTTTCCCTGAAACCTGCTTCCCAGGTCGCACTTTTTGGCCCAAAAAGTGTGACCCGGTCGTAGAGATGAAGGAGGGACTGCTTCTGAGATTTTGGGCCCTAAACTGAACTTTCAATCCATCAAAATGAAAGAGTAAGGTTAGGCCTCTTACCTGCAACTGACGGATCTCGATTCCAACGGTCGGTTTGTCCGCTATGCTCGCCGCAAGATTTAGGGCCTTCTCTCCTCTCTACATTCACAACAGCAACAATAGAAAATGAGTGAATTTGGAGGGAAAACTGCCTTATTAAAAGAGAACCCCTATTTCTTCTTTCGACTGCTGCGACCATACCGTAGCCCCTCTTGAAAAACCGTCTGCACCATTGGAAAGCTCTCACCGAGCCCTAAAATGGGTATCTGTTAGTTTTTTGTGATTTGATACTTCACCAGGACACATTTTGTCCAAGAAGGGTCTCTTCACCTCTCCCTAAAATCTAATTTCCTCACTTACGACACTTGTACTTGGGGCACCATTTTGCCTCCTTACTTGTCTTTGTTCGTGTCGATTTTCATCATGAGTTACCATCTTGTACTCATGTTTTCATGGTCCCCCATTGGGCCTTTACTGTGTGGCAGCACCATCAAGTCGCCCTTGTTTAGAGCATCCAAGTTGAGTCATCATCGCATTCATGGAGTCTATCTCGAGTCCCTTTGTACCCCGCTATAGCCCTCCATCCTTCATTGCTTGGTCTCTCTCTTGTGTCGCACATTATGACCTTCAGTCCCACTGTCCCCTATCCCTTATGATATTGTGTCAGTCGCTGCCATGTCATTCATGCCCTTTATGCTCTAACAAGGGAAGTCGTCCATTCGCTATTCAGTCCTTTCCATTTCACTATCATCATTAGTGTCAGTCTGTCCGTTGCTCCACTATTTTCTCTCGTGCCTTAGTTGAGGATGTCTCATTGCCTCACCTATAGCGGACCTCCTTCTGTCGACATCAGCTCATTCCTTCCAGAAGCCAGGTCTAGAGGGCAGTGTACCTTGGTTCCAGCTTCCACTCTTTTTCGGTGCCTCGGATCAGGAAAAGGGATCTCTCGTTTCCCTTTGACTTGGTTGTTTCTCCACTCCAGCTCCTTTCAGCATGACCAAGATCCGTATATTTGATGGTTCAGTGATACAGCAACAGCTCTTGATGATTCCCGGGTGTGTGTGAGATGTCTCAACCCTCATGAGGGGATGGCCCTGCAGGTAGCCCCCCACATGCCCGGATGACCTCCTCCTTGCAGCCTTCGATGTAGCTCCAGATATTTGATGATGTTGGCCTTAACCACTTGCAGCGCCTCTTTGATTTGCATGTATCAGTCATATTTTTTGATCCCTTCTCCATTTACAGGGGGCATTTGGGTTGTACTTATATCTCATGTACTCAGATATTATTTGTATCAGTCATGGTTGTTATCCCAGGCACAACATGTATGTGGGATTCCTCATTGTATTTTTATCCGGCTCATGATTATGCCAGTTGTACTTTATGGTTCGTTCCCTTGTTTACTGGACACACTATTATTTTGTACTTTGTCTCCGCGGGCATAGGTATGCCTCCCCTGCTGCCTTCAACACAGGTACCCTGTCATAAAATGAGACTTGTTGCACCTGCGAGTCTCGTCTCCTCAGGGTCTAGTTCTTCAACACAATATCTACCTTTCATTTCTCTCTCTGACTTCCCTTTTGTTGTCTAGTGATTGAGTTCTTACAACGTACTTCAGTCATACGATTTGCTCCTGACACTCGCACGCTGGGGGGCAATCTGTTACACCATTTTTTGGTCATCTAACCTATTATCATTAGATGGACCCAAGTACATCATGTAAGACCAATTTTACTCCAAGTAAAATTGCTTTCACTATGAAAATAACTTAGTAAATCACCTTTATTAAGTTGTTTGTGGTCTAAACAGGAAACCCCATGAGGAAATATTAAATAAATATATATTTGTTTGATTTTCCTCAAGAAATAATTAGTTAAACAATAGTTTAATTAATATTTCTGGTTATATTTAATCCAAAACAAAGAAATTAATTAGATAAATCATTATTTATCTTATTATTTTCTAAAGAATAATTGTTTAAATCTTATTTAAATAATATTATTTGTTAAATATGACTAATTCACCCTTAAATAATTAAAAAAATAATTATTTATTTAATTATCTTTCAACCACTTTTAAATAATTAAGTAAATCAATATTTATTTGATTATTACTCAACCACATCCTTAAAATGATAAATAAATCATTTATTTATTTATTATTTACAAATAAAGGGATTTGACCCAAGTCAAATTCCTTTTCCCTCCAACAAATATAATAAAATATTCCATAAAAAATGGATCTTGATTTGGTTAATAATATTTTAATTATGCATCAATATGTAGACTCACTCAATATTTTGTTGTGGGCTGGGGAGGTTTTTCCTACAATTCTTCACTCTTTGTTTAATAGAACACTCGATCTATACACTTGGTCACTCTTTTCTACCATTTGTCAGGTGAGCTCCCTTGAGTTCTATTCTTTGTGTGGGTTTTCTACACCAACAAGAGAGAGAAATATTAGATCTGAAGTGCTGAGGACTTCCAAGAACCCATCCCACTGAGGAGAATTGGATACACCTTCTTGTTTTCCTCCCACGTGCCCGATTAATACAAAAATTCTTTCAAAAATTGTTCTTGTCTTGTCTATTGGTATATGGAGCAAACCCTTGCTTTTACTACTTAATGTCTTTCCATGCATAGATCTGGTTTTTTGCAGCTCTTTTCTTTTTCAACTAATCGCAGATCTGAAGATATTGGCAGCCACTTTTGTTGTTAGGGCTATTAGTTATGCGTAGCTAAAGTGGTCCTTTTTCGTACACTTCGACAAAGGATTCATACTAACAATGATCTTTAAGATTAGCTTTGTTTAATTCCCGGTAGTCAATACATACCCTCCATTTACCTTTTTTCTTTGGAAAATTACCAAAGGAGAAACCCACTGACTATCTGAAATGGGATAGATCAAGTTGACATATAACAATTTCTGCAATTCTTCTTTAACAATCTCCCAAAGATTTGGATTCATCCGTCTCTGAGGCTGTCTGATTGGTTTGCAATTTTCCTCTATGTAGATGTGATGAGTGCAAGTCTTAGGGCTTATCCCTTTCATATCAGTGTACTCCCAAGCATATGCAGAAGAATGTCTCTGTAATATCTTGACTAGATCTTCTTGTTGAGATTTCTCTAGGTTCTTGTTTATGTTTAAAGTTTTTCCTGGAAATATTTCAATTGTAGAGCTGCCAAATTTATCCATGGAATAAAGAGACATCTGTCTTGATAATAAAAACTCAATGTTGGATTCTTCTTGAAATTGTTCATGTTTGTATTCCGAAGAGGATTCAAAATTTTCTAAGGTATTCAGAATCTGGCTATCTTCACTAATTTCGAAATTGTAGCAGGTTGTATGTCTTCTTCATCCTTAATCCACGAGTATCTAATCTCCGTAATTGTTTTTCCGGAGGATACAAGGTAAATTTCGGGTTGAAAGATGCACCCGTGGATGTACATATCACCGGATCTACAGCTAATGAAAGCATCAGCTGTAGCTAACCAAGGTCTTCCTAATATAATAGGATGTCCTCCTAGATTATTCTTAGGAGTTAAGATCATAAAATCCATAGGATACTCCCAAGAATCTAGGGACACTAAAATGTCTTCTATTACCCCATCAGGTTTAATCACAGATCTGTCTGCTAATTGTAATAATGTGGGTGTAAAAAGAAGATTAGGAAGTTTTAGTTTATCCATGATTTGTCTACTCATGATATTGATTGCTACTCCTAAATCAATAAGTGTGTTTTGGATCTCAGTTCCATTGATGTGTATTTTAACAACTGGATTTCCTAGGTCTAGATACTTGGGAATAGCAATCTTACCCATCATGATGTCTGCTATTTTTCCTGCCAGTTGAATTTTCTTTGTCTCTTTTATTCTTTTTCCTGTTTTTTTCATGCTCAACTCCTTTATTGTCTTTGCTAAGATTGCAATTTCCTTGATAGCTTGTAATAATGGGATATTAATACAAACATTCCTTAGCTCATCTAGGAAATCATAATTAGGCACCATAATTTGTTTCTCTACACCCTTATCAATTTGTAATATTTCTGGAAAGGGAGGTGTAGAGGTGAATGTTGATGGCTACTCTAATATAGGAGTTGAAATTATTGGTTCTTTTTGTTTTGATTTTTCAATATTTTGGTCTTGAAAAGATGTGCTCTCTTCAAGACTTTTATTTACCCGTAGAGAATCCTCCTCGGAGTTGTTTTTCTCTTGTATGATTACAGAAGGTTTCTTCTTTTCAAGTATTCTTCCAGACCTAAGTTGAACATCACTAAGGTATAAAGGAGTAATCAAATAAGTTGGAAACTCGTTGGCCTTCTATCATGTATGTGTTCGAGGATTTTATTTTTGGGGTTTGGTATGGGTTGGGCAGTAAACTGTTTGCTTTTTGAGGAAATGGTAATGGGAAGTGGTTGATTTTGATTTTGTGGATATTGGAGGATTCGTAGAGGATAAAGCTTTAATTTCGTTGAGGAGGGAAATGTGATATGGTGGATATTGACAGTACCGAGAGTATCTTCCATAGGGATTTTGTGCTCCTTGTGCCCAAGTTTGAGATTTATTTTGAAATAGGGGCCAAGGTTGCTGCCAAGAATTCCACTTGTGGGGGTTGATTATACAACGATCGATGGAATCCTTGTGTTTGAGGTCCTTGCCAAGGCCTTCTAGAAACAAAATTGAGAGATTCTGTGGAATTTGTAGGAGTTTCTTCTTGAGAGACAGCTTTAAGACCAGGAAGTGAAGGACAACTCTTGGTCTCATGTTTTTCTGAACAAGTTATACAAGTCTCTACTACTTTTGCATCCAAAGGACATTCTCTCAAGGCATGCTTCTTTCTACATTTGGGACAAAATATTGCTAAAGCATCAGATTCAACTTTCTGCTTGTTTTGTAACTTAAGGGTGTCTATTTGTTCACTAAGACTCCCTAAAATATCAGATTTGAATTCATCAAGCATATGTCCTATTTTTGCCCTACTTACTGTCCCAGAAGCAGACTTACTTGCCCTTGCAAGAGCAAAGGTCTCTTGGTCCTTTTGTCAGCTTTTGGATTTCCTGAAAGGTTGATACAATTCAATTATTTCAGTAATGTGAGTTTGAGATATATCCCCTTTTCCCATCATGTTAAGGATATCTAACCATTCATCCCTAATTTTATTCAACAAGAGAGTTTTCAAAGTGTCTTGGTCTAAGTTTTCCATTTTTTCCCTCTTGATGTTATAGTTAAACCTCTCTAGAAAATCTTCAAGATTTTCATCCTATTTTTGTAACATTTTAAACACTTCCTCCTTATGGTTTACTGGCATACAGTAATCCAAATACCTCTCTATAAACTCATGTTTCATGTCTTCCCATGTCCTAATAGAACTGCTGATCAAACTCATAAACCATTTTAATGTTGCTCCTTTCAATGTTGAAGGAAATAATTTAAGTTTTTGGGCATCTTGTAAGTAATCATAGGTTCTACATAGGACTTAAAATTTAAAAAGGAAGGTTTCAGGATCTTCATTTTTAAGTCCATGGAAGTTTGGAAGGATAGAGGGTGAAATGTTTTTCATAGTTGCATTAGTTTCTTCATCTACTATAGGAAACCCAAAAGAGCTTCCCATTTCCCTTCTACCTCTTCCTCTGCCTCCTTCTGCACCTCTACCTCCTTCTCCTTTTGCACCTCTACCTCCATTAAAGACTCCTCCTCCCCCTTCTTCCGCCATAGTTGATTTTTCTGTGGAAGTGGAAAAGTTTGTGTCTCTAGGAGGGGTCCTTGAATCTTCTTCTAAAACAAGTTCAGTGGATGAAGTGGAAGGTCTTTCTAATGGAATATCTGATCTTAAGCCTTCTAGAAGTCTGTGACCAGTATAGGATGGAATGTACGTTTGAGTTAGAGGTGTGCCGCCTCTTGGTCTTGGTGGAACAAGTGGTGTTCTAGGAATCAAGCTTCTGCTTCCTATGAATCTACCCCTTGAGTCTCTTTCTCTACGCATGTAATTTTTTTTGGGAGGTAAGAAAAAAGGCTACCTAGTTACACTTCCCCAGTAACAGTGCCAAAATGTATGCTCAAATTAGTGTTCCTAAATTGATGTCATAAATTGTCAACCAGGGCTAGTAAACTATTGAAGTGAAGTGCACTATATGTGCCTAGGTATCTGCTTCCTACTTCGTTGTGTTTAGTGTTTTTCTAGTGTTTTTGGTTTTGTGTTTTTGTGCTAAGAGGAAAGGAACTAAGTTTTTGGCAAAGAGAATTTGTTGGTCACACTAAAGCAGAGCAAAATCAATTCTAAACTATGTATGGCACCTAAGAATAGAAAATGCTAATTCACAGATTGCAAAACTTTGATAAGAAAAATAACTCATAACATGAACTCAGTCCAATTCATTTCACTAGAAGTATGTTGGAACAACTTGAGAAAGGATAAGTTTAATGCAATGAGGTTCTTCTAAGTAAACAACAACTTACAATTACCACAGAGAAAATCTCATCCATGGTTAGAAATTTGTCGGAACACATTTGGAAAAGATTATCTATAACATAGTAAGGAACCCTACTCTAAATTAAATTATGACACTAAAATTAATCCATTCTGCAACTCAAAATGTCACTATTAAGCCTTATTCAAGGGTTAGAAATCTTTTGGAATAGTTTTGGAAAAAGGCAAGTTTGTAAAATTATGAGAAATTGCGGAACAGTCAAGACTTCAAAATGACATTACCAATTCTTGTTCCCATGATAATGATGTATTAGCAGAGATTAATAACAAGAGAATTTTGTAAATAATGAAGGCCTTTAAGTCTAATGTAACAGAACTAGAATACAACTAGCTAATAAAACTTAAAATACATTAAACAGAACCGAACTAATATGCAATTAACCTCCGAAATACTACAGCTAAACTAAAATGCAATTAATCTTTGAAATACTACAGCTCTATCTCATTCAGTGTTAGTGATATTTTGGAACAATTCATAAGAACAAGACTGGTTGTACCATTCGAGGTAAGTAAGCATAAAACATAAATTTCAGAAAACTGCCTAGATTAGGAATGAAACAGAGCTAAAGTTACTTATCTAAACAATATGCACAGAGCCTCTCGGGTAGTAGGGGCCCTCTACCACCAGATTAGCACACGAATCTCCTCAATATTGCTTCAGATCATGTATTAAAGTTTCTCTTCTTTCATTAAAGGAAAATGCTTAAAAAAAACAGAGTATTATGGTCTTGGACAACTTAAAAATAAAACATTAATCTAGCTAGCTGTCTCTCGGTTTCCCGAGTTATTCTTATAAGAGAAATACATAACTGTCCTGGAGAAGAAGTAGGGATAAGTGCCTTTTTCAATTAAAATCAAATTAGAACTCTTGTAGAGGCCTCGTACTTTGCTGAAGACATCTGTAGAGTCCTTGTCCTGGTAGGAATCCACTTCTTAGTTTTGGTTTCCTCCACGTGCATAACCACCGGCTGTAGATTTTTTCTCAGACTTCGTAGAGGGAAAGAAATGATGTAGGAGTGTTGTGGAATTCAAACATATGCGTTTTTCCTTTAATTGACACATGTAACCTGTGTGAACATGAAGATAGCTGCGGAATAGGCGACTAGCTACAGAATGGCTGCATTTTGTAGCTAAGTCTGATCAAAAATCACTATAACAACATAACCATAAAATTATAGCAAGTCGGTCATTGTATGCATTCCTAAAGTGACTTTAATCAATCCTATTGATCTTTTAAGCTTGCAACTGATAAAGGATAAAAGAAATGAAGTGAAATTTGGTGAAAGAGAAGGACATCTTTGGGGCTCAACAAAGAACACAGTTAAAAAATAGTGACAGTTAAGATATTCAATGTGACAGTTAAAGGTAAAAGGAGAAAAAAATCAGTTAAAGGTTAAAATGAGATGACATAGTCAAAACAAAATATAGATCGGAGAGGTTAAGGTAAAGATTGCAGTAACCCAAGGCAGTCAAAGAAATATTAGAGGTAAAAACAATTAAAGAAAGTAAATAGAGAAATAAAGGATAAGGAAAATAAAGAAATCAGATAAAGAATACATATAATGATAGCATGAAGGTTCAAAGACAAACCAGAAATGAACCAACAAAGAAAACAGAGCCAGGTTTCAAGGCCATTCGGCATTCAACTCTTCCCAATCACATTGGCCACCTATAGCCTAATTTTTCTAAAGGAAACTACCTCAGTTAATGTTTCAATCATACGTATTTTAAACAGCTCAGAATTTATTGTAAAAGTTAATGTTAAAGGCAAAAAATTCAAAAATATCTTAAAGTTAGCTCAAAAGTTAAGTTAAAAGTTATTATTACAGTGAGTAAGTCAGAGATATTTTGGCATTGGGCCTTGCATGGTCTCAATTGTCAAACATCATTTACTTCGTAGTAAATACAAATATGTCACCGCAGATTAGGGAAACCTCCTCATCTGCAGTTAAATACTGCATGTATTATTCATTGTTATTTTTAGTTGGTTGCTTAGTTGGTTGGATTCTAGGCTGAATTTTGATCAAACTCTGAGTGGCAAAGATTATTGCGCTGGATCATTGTAACTGTCTTGGACATCAGTAATACAAGCACGTTCACAGGATTATTGACCTATGTTAATGGTGATGTTATCCCTCTTTGTCATTGTTTCTCCTTTGTTTACCATATTGTACATCAATTTCTCTGATAATAGAACATAAATTTTAGATTGAGATATGTTGTTTGGGCTCCTTAACTCTATCTGTTATTATTATCTTTATGTTTTCATCTACAAATTCTGATTAAAGAATTCAGCGGTGTCCTGCTCTTTAGTTTCACCTAGCTTGTTGTCTTGAGGTTTTCTTAGTAGAGTTTAGCCAAAGAATTCAGGGGTGTCCTACTCTTTTTTTTTGCTTAAAATTTTATCTTAAAGTCCTTCTTTGAAGTTTAGTTAAATAATTCAGGGGTTTCTTGCTCTTTAATTTCAATGAACCGTTATCTTAAATGTTTTCTTTGTCTAAAAATAATAGCTAAAGAATTCAAGGGTGTCCTGCTCTTTAGGATTACTGGATTGTTGTCCTAAGGTTTTCTTAGTAAAGTTTAGCTAAAGAATTCACAGGTTTCCTTCTCTTTAGTTTCTCTTAAACAGTTATCTAAAGGCTTTTCTTGTTAGAAGTTGTAATATTCCCAATTAGCCACTGCTACTCGGAATATTATAACTGCCCCATTTTTGAGATAGAAGAGTAGGAAGGACAATAAAACATATCGCAGTGTGAAAAGGGATTGGATTAGGATGACAAATAAAGCCACTTTTGTGTGAAATAGGGGAAAAGAAATGAACTAGATCCAGTTGACCAAGTCAACAGCGCTGCTACAAGAGGAGGGAAACCAACTAGGGCAGCGTAGTTTTGAAACGGGAATCTTCTCAAAGAAGTCACCTAATCAATGGGTGGGGTCCAGGGTGAGGAAGCTCACCAAGGATAAGAAGGAGAAGATAGCAGCAAGGAAGGCACTCATTAATCATCTTTTCTTGGTATTTTGGCTGATTGAAAGCTCTTGCTGTTTAGATGTAGTTGCAGCACTGTTTAGTGAAAAAGAATTCTCATGCGGGAATTCCATCTTCACCTTTGGTCTAGATGATTGTGAGATATAAGGGGAAGGTCCTGAGCTTATTTTTCATCATATATCTTGAGGATATCCATTCTTCATCATATATAGCACAGTCACTTCTAGTAACTGCGTCATTTCTGCAGTAGCAGCAGCTGCTGGGTTAAACCCTCCTATTTTGTGTTTGTTTCAAAGGAGGAGTTGTTTATTTCACTCAGGAAGGTCTATTGAAGAAGGCCTTGGGCAAATTTTTGTATCATTCATATATTTCAGATCATATTCAATATTTTCTAATACAGAGTTGCAAGGAGCAGCGTTATTTTCTACAGTGCTTCATTTTATATTGCTATTTTGTCGGAAACCCTTACCAGGATTTTTTTATGTGCTTGTAAAAGAGGTAAAACCTCTCATTTTTTATTCTATGATTAATGAAAGCTCCATATATATATATATATATTAAATTAATATTTTTCTTTCACCTTAATGTACCACAGGCTCAGCCTTTCAGCAATTCTATTCTCCGTGAAGTTGTGGGATTGGGGTGTTTTTTAGCATATATGAGCCGGGGAGATCCGTTGGGGTGTAGCTATAATGTATTTATTTTTTGTGCCATTTTCATATTTTAGCTACATACAAATATATATAAGAGGATCCAGCTCTGGAGTCAGGCTTTTTTTTTTATTGCATGGTTTTCCCTAGACAACGTCCTCATTGAAGAAATTGCAGAAATTCCTGAAAAGGAATATTACAGTGGTATCAGAGCTCTTCTCTTGGCTCAGCTTGTGGGGGGGATTTATCTTCAGCATGGAGGAGGAAGATATTTTGAATCTCCTACTTCAAACCCTACAGAACATTGCAAGGGACCTCAAGGAGATGAGGCATGAAGGGGATTCTATAGGGTTTTGCCATGAGGCAAGCACCAACACTCCAAATGGCATGGAGCATCCAACAGTATCAAAACGCTCTACCATTCCTTCATTTATATCTGGAGGAGATAAGGAGGGAACCCTGGGGGAATATTTTGGAGAATATGAACTCCAATATCAAGGGTTCAAGGAGCACTTGAGCTTTCAAGAGTTTTGCTGGGTCAAGGATGGAAGGAGGGTTAATCCTCATCAAAAGGAGGAGAAATTGATGCAAGGATCAGCCCTACAATGCAGTATGGTAGGGTTTTTATTTCCCACATTTTATGGGACACGTAAGTGTACAGCCAAGGCTTGGGTGGAGAAGCTGGACACTTACTTCTAGCTCAACAGGGTTTCTGAAATAGAAGCCATCAAGATAGTTGTGCTGCACCTGGAAGGGGAAGCTCAAGAATGGTGGTTTCATGGACTGACCACACTTGGGCATCATCACATCACTTCATACTCAGCTTTCACTAAGAAGTTAGTGGAGATATTTGATCCTAGAGATCTGGAAACCCATTTCGTCAAGTTAACCAAACTCAAACAGGAGGGAGATCTTGAGGATTATATTGCTGAGTATTTGCAGCTTTCAGTGATGGTATCCAACCTCACTATGAGCAGGAAGGTATGCATGTTTATTAATGGGGTGGCTGAACCATTTCAGGGGTTGGTAAAATCCACTAAACCAACCACACTCCTTGAAGCTATGGAGAAAGCTAGAGACCTACAACACATCTTGCCCAAGGCAAGAACATTATTGCAGTAGGAGGCCTACTCAAGACTAAGGAAGACAATCCATGTTCGGGATTTGGAAGGAGAATGTGTTGTAGGAAGGACACATCATGTCAAGACCTTCGCCAAGAAGGATGCCAATGTTGTACCATCCATAGACGACTTTGCTCCAAGAGGGGGAGGGATTGCAGTGTTAAGAGGGTTCCCAAAGTATCTAACTTTGAGGGTGAGAGGTACTGTTATGGGGAAAAGAGTCTCTGTGTTGATATATAGTGGGGCTACTCATAATTTTATTGATGCATAACTAGTACAAAGGAGAGGAATCCACATGGAGGAGTTTGAGGGATTCTCAGTTTTGGTCCCAGGAGCTATGACCTTGCAGTGTGCCAAGTATGTTCCGGCACTAACCATTACCATGGGGACCTACACCTTGACAGACCACTTCTTTTTGGTAGACATTCCAGACACCAATTTCATATTGGGATTCTAGTGGTTAATCACTCTTGGGAGAGTTACCACTAATTGGAGAACTTTGGAGATGGAATGGACAAGAGGGAAGGATGGAAAGTATCAAAAGATCAAGGGTATAAACACATACCCCCCTTAGGTTGTTTCAGCACACAGGATGGAGGAAGATCTATGCAGAGGGGATGTTTAATGGGAAGTGGAGATACATATATCAAAGGTAAAGGGAAAGGATTCACCAGTGCATCCAGTTGTTCAGACTCTCTTGGACCGGTATTCTATAGTATTTGGAGATATCCCACCAGAGAGACCTCTTGACCGAAGGTTTGAACACACTATTGAGTTGGAACAAGGGATCCAAGCAGTAAGCACCACTCCTTATAGACACCCCACAACTTATATGGATGATATTGAGAGGGCTATCCAAGAGCTACTAGCTCTAGGACACACCCGGCCTAGTACTAGTCATTTTTCTTCTTCAATGGTCTTGGTAAAGAAGAAAGATGGCACATTGAGGATGTGCATTGATTATAGGGCATTGAACAATAATACCATGAAGAAAATTTACCCTATACCCCGGATCGATGAACTCATGGATGAGTTGAGGGGATCTAAATACTTCTCCAAGATTGATTTGAGATCTGGGTATCATCAAATCAAGGTGAGGGAGCAAGATATCCCCAAGACAACATTCAGATGTCACTATGGGCATTTTGAGTTTCTGGTAATGCCCTTTGGATTTACCAATTCCCCAACAACTTTCCAATCTTGCATGAACCGCATCTTTCGGGGTCATTTGAGAAAGTTTGTATTGGTCTTCTTTGATGACATTCTTATCTACAGCCGCACTTGGGAGGAGCACTTGCAACATATTGAGATAGTTTTACATATCCTCAAGGAGCAAAAATTCTATGCCAAGCTCTCCAAATGTGAATTTGACCTCACATATATGTTTTATTTGGGGCACATCACAGGAGTAGATGGAGTGAGGGTACATGAGGAGGAGATCCAGGCTATCAGGGATTGGCCTAAGCTCAGGAATGTCACAGAACTTAGGAGGTTTGTGGGCATATGCACTTACTACCGGAAGTTTGTGAAAGGGTTTTCACAACTAGCAGCACCACTCACAGACTTGACAAAGAAGGGAGCTTTCCATTGGACACCTACAGCGCAAAGGGATTTTGATAAGCTCAAAGAGGTAATGAGTAGTTATCATGTTTTGGTTTTTCCTGAATTTTCTCAACATTTTTGTTCTTGAATGTGATGCATCAGGTGAAGGTATTGGGGCAGTCTTGATCCAAGTTGGGCATCCTATAGCCTTTGAGAGCAGGAAGTTTCTCCCTCATGAGAGGCTATACCCCATCTATGATAAAGAGATGTTGGCTATCATGCATGCATTAGCCAAATTCCAGCAATACTTGGTGGGGAATAAGTTCAAGGTGAAGACTGACCATAACAGTCTTAGATTCTTCCTTGAAAAGAAACAACTCCAAGAGAGACAACATAAGTGGGTTAGTGAAATCCAAGCTTATGATTTTGACATAGAGTATGTCAAGGGGAAGAGAAATGTAGTAGCTGATGCACTATCTAGGAGGCCTACAGTGCTGTCTTTGAGGGGCATGAATGCAGATTGGAAAGCTCAAATTTTAGTTGATTATTCCAAAGATGACTTTGCATGTGAGATACTTGATGGGGTGGTATCGGATGAGAGTTTTAGAGTAATGGATGAGGTTATATATTACCGGGACCGGATATTCTTCTCTAAGAATTCCAAGCTCAAGGAGAAGATCTTATTGGCATCTCATGATTCCCTACTTGCCAGGCATCAAGGTTTCACAAAGACTTACAGGTCCATAAGAGAGAGATTCTCATGGAATGGTCTCAAGGAAGATGTGCTCCAACATGTCAGAGAGTGCACCATTTGTCAGCAAAATAAGGGAGAACACACTCACCCTGCTGGGTTATTGAAACCACTACCTATTTCGAATGGGAAGTGGGAAAGTATCTCTATGGACTTCATCACTGGCCTACCGACAGTACAGGGTAAGGATTGTATCTTTATAGTTGTTTATAGACTAATAAATTACTCTCATTTCTTTGCCATTTCTGGACATTATACTGCTTCATAGGTAGCTGAGCTATTCTTCAGAGATGTATTTAGACTCCATGGTCTCCCAAGGACCATAGTGAGTGATCGGGATAGCCGCTTCATGGGTGGTTTTTGTCAAGAAATTTTCCGATTGGTGAGGACTAATTTGACTCTAAGCACTAGCTATCACCCCCAAACCGATGGAGAGACCGAGATAGTGAAAAAGTGACTAGAAGGCTACTTGAGAAACTATGTAGCAGGGTAGTAGAGAGCTTGGCTGCGTTGGCTCCACTTGGGAGAGTATTGTTACAACACTACTCACCAAATTTCTATTGGCATGACTCCATTCTGGGCCTTATATGGGTATGAGACACTGTCATTTGTTGATGTTATGTTTGGGGAAATTAAGGCTCCAAGGGCAAAGGAATGGATTCAGGAGAACCAGGACATACTCAAGGCACTCAAGGACAACATCGCTACTGCAAAGATGCAACATAAGATGTATGCAGACAGTGGTCGGATAGAAAGATAGTTCGAGGTGGGAGATCTTGTCTATCTGCGTCTTCAGCCTTACAAACATTCCACACTCAAGGCGAAGGGAGCGGAGAAGCTCAAACCACATTTCTATGGGCCATACAGGGTGATCAAATGTATCAGTAAGGTAGCATATGAGTTGGAGCTTCCTAAGGGGAGCGAGATCCACAATATCTTCCATGTCTCTTGCCTCAAGAAGGCCATTGGGAGGAATTTAGTTGCCAACATGGATCTCCCCCCTATTGATGATGAGGGCCACCTAATTTTGCAGCTTGAAGCAATCTTAAACACAAGGGAGAGGCAGCTAAGAAACAGAGTCATCAAGGAATATCTGATTCGATGGAGGAATCTACCAGATGAGGATGGCACTTGGGAGGGAGAGAAAATATTGCATCATCATTCTTTACTGTTTCTTTTTGGAAAGCAACTTTCAAGTGGGGAGGACTGTAATATTCCCAATTAGCCACTGCTACTTGGAATATTATAACTGCTCCATTTTTTAAATAGAAGAGTAGGAAGGACAATAAAACATGTCCCAGTGTGAAAAGGGATTGGATTAGGAGGAAAAATAAAGCCACTTTGGTGTGAAAGAGGGGCAAAGCAATGAGCTAGATCTAGTTGAACAAGTCAGCAGCGCTGCTACAAGAGGAGGGAAACCAACTAGGGCAGCGTAGTTTTGAAAGGGGAATCTTCTCAAGGAAGTCACCTAATCAACGGGTGGAGTCCAGGGTGAGGAAGCTCACCAAGGATAAGAAGGAGGAGATAGTAGCAAGGAAGGAATTCAGTAATCATCTTTGCTTGGTATTTTTACTGATTGCAAGCTCCAGCTTTTTAGCTGTAGTTGCAACAGTGTTTAGTGCAAAAGAATTCTCATGCGGGAATTCCATCTTCACCTTTGGTCTAGTTGATTGTGAGATCTAAGGGGAAGATCCTGAGCTCATTTTTCATAATCTATATTGAGGATATCTATTCTGCATCATATACAGGGTAGTCACTTCCAATAACTGCGTCATTTCTGCAGTAGCAGGAGCTCCTGGGTTAAACCCTCCTATTTTGTGCTTGTTTCAGAGGAGGAGGTGTCTATTTCACTCTGGGAGGTCTATTGAAGAATAACTTGGGCCAATTTCTATATCATTCATCTATTTCATATCATATTCATTATTTTATAATACAGAGTTGTAGGGAGCAGTGTTATTTTCTGCAGTGCTGCATTTTATATTGCTATTTTGTCGAAAAGCCTTACCGAGATGTTTTGATGTGCTTGTAAAAGAGGTCAAACCTCTCATTTCTGATTCTATGATTAATGAAAGCTCCAAATCTATATTAAATCATATTTTTCTGTATATTCCCTAATAAAAATTATGTTGTTGCAGTCTTCAGCAATTCTATTTTGTGAAGTTGTGGGATTGGGGTGTTTTTTAGCATATATGAGCTGGGGAGATCTGTTTAGTGTAGCTAGAATGTTTTTTTCCTGATGCCATTTCATATTTAAGCTACATACATCATATATAAGAGGATCCAAGTACTGTTGCATGTTTTTATTGCATTTTTTTCCCTATACAGCGTCCTCATTGAAGGTATTGCAGAAATTCCTGAAAAGGAATATTACAGAAGTATAATTAACGGATCCTTAATTTCCCTTTAGTTTTATTGCATTCACAACTTGTTGTCATTTCATATTTCATTTAATATAAAATATCCATCTGATATAGTTATCTTTCCCTATGAAAACCCTTGAATAGTTGATGTACAATTAAAACCTTTTATGAATCCATAGCCCATTGGATTAATTTCTCACATTCTATCTATTCAACCTATAAAAAATCAATCAAAAAAACCACCCATAGAACATCATAACTAGTCTAAAATCAAAAAACATAATCATAGAGATAAATCAATTAATCATAAAGCATAGAGAGAGTCCTCTCTGAGTGTAATATTCCTAAATTAGCCCAAGCTAATAGGAATATTCAATTTTTCCTTGTTTTAATTTTCTTTTCATGTTTATGAATAAATGACTAATGGAGGACATGTAAAACTCCTTATATCAAAGAATAAATATATGCTCAATGTGAAAAAGCATAATTTTGGGCCATTGTAATAAAATCCACTTGTGTGTGAAACAGGATTGAGACAATTGATTGGGTCAACAAAACCAAATCTCAGTTCTGTCTAGATTCATTGAACCATCTAAAGGCTCAGTGCAGTTTAGATGGAGGAACCTCATGTGAAAGGGGTTAAGTGATTCAAGGTGGTTTAGGGTTTTGCACATCCTCATATTATAAACAGAAGGAGAAGGCTCAAGAGACAAGTTGTTGAATATTATTATTTTCTGAAGGTATTGTTTGTTCAGACATCCCTTGTTGGGTCTTCCTGTTCAGGAATCCCACCTCCTTCCTTGAGAAGCTCTTGGAGGAGACTTGTGCTTTCTTTTCCACTATCTGGCATATGGCCAAGCTCCATCTCTCTTTGGAAGCATAAATCTAGTGAGGGGTTTCATTTTCTAAGTGAGCTGCAGCAAGTGGAGACTAGATCTGCTCAGATCTAGCTTGTATTGGTGGCTCTTCTCAGTGAGTGTGTCATTTAACCTCCTGGAAGAGTGCATCTTCTACTTGGGCTTCAGTTTCAGATCTTGGCATCAGGCCAAAGTGTATATTATCATCAACAGCATAGTTTATCTCCCTGATCTATGTTTCCTGTGTGGAGCAGTGTTTCAGAGGTTTTGGAATTGTTTTGGAGACAAGATCTCTAGTGTAAAGGATCTCTCCTTGCACTGTGGTGATCCATGGATTTTCCAACCAATCCATGTATGTTTCAGATCTGATTCATTCACTGAAGTATATGCTTCAGGTTTTCTGAATCATTCTACATATCTGCTACAGTAAAACTCATATCTACTCCTGTGCTTTCATGTATTGCTGAAATCCCCAAGGGGAGTGTAATAAACAACCTCTTTGGCTTCTAGATCTGTAATAGATCTATGTTTTCATGCATATATATTTTCTAGATCTAAGATATAATAAATCAGTGCTTCAGTCTTCAGAAATTACGCTGTCTATCTCTCTTGGAAATTTCCAGTGTTGCAGCACCTCAATCTTGAGGGTTTATCCACGTAAAATCTTTGTTTTTATCTTGTAAATGCATAATTATTTCCCCAGCTCTAATTTCATGATTTTATGAACATATTTCATCTAATCCCTTTAGAAAATTACGTTTTTGTAGCTTCAGAAATTTATGCATGCATTAAGTCATGGGAAATTAGGGTTTTTAAGCCTATTGAGGAATGGAGGAATTGTTTAATATAGCTAGGATCATTTTTTTGACCTGTAATTTTACATGGGAGTCATACACGACCTAATATAAAATAACCTACCTCCATTTTCCTTATTTTTACGCGGATTTCTGTATACACTAATTTTAGGGAAAAAATCACCCCTTTTCCCCACCCTTTTGAGTCCAAAAGTGAAGTAAAGGATGCTTCTGATCAAATTATTGAATTATTTGAACTATAAAATATTTTATCAGTCATATGGATGCATCTCAAACTCTTTAATACCTTAGGGTATTCTCATTGTTGTAGAAAATTCCAAATTTGGGATATTACAGTGGTATCAAAGCATGATCTCTGGCTCAGCCTGTCAGATAAAAATATCAGAAGCATAAAGAGAAGAATCAGAGATCATAATTATGGAGAGGATGAGTTTATTCTCATCTATTTTCAGATCTAATAAGAGCCTCTCCAAAG
Source organism: Pinus albicaulis (assembly GCA_034641835.2). Taxonomy (NCBI): domain Eukaryota; kingdom Viridiplantae; phylum Streptophyta; class Pinopsida; order Pinales; family Pinaceae; genus Pinus; species Pinus albicaulis. The sequence continues at coordinate 250,200 of JAXQQM020086120.1, forward strand.
AGGTTAGACAGACCAAGGAGGAAGAAGACAATGAAACTCTAAGAGGGATTCAAGAAGAAGGAAGCTGTAGTGAGACCTATAGGAGGTTTCAAGAAGGATAGGAAGACCCATGCACTTCCTCCCCTCAGAAAGAAGAGGGATTTTACATAGAAAACAAAGGCATGACTCCACCACTTGGAAGAATGACGGAAGAGGAGATCTCCCTAATTCTTTTCCAAACTATGAGAGGTATTGAAGAAGACCTCAAGGAGTTTGAATGGGATGAGACTTGTAACAGCACTGGCACAACCTTGGAGGAGCAGCCTTCATGTTCAATGGAGGAGGACAACATAGTTGAGGAAGAATCTCTTGCTTCTACATCTCACCAAGGTATGATTAAAAATCCATCTATTGTCATTTCAGTGCATTGTATGAAGGGATCTACATCTTTGCATGTTGCTGATTTAGAGCAACAGAGTTGCACTGTGATGTGCAAAGGAAGTAAGGGAGAAGAGAGGAACCATTCCTCATTGGACCATTCACATGAAAGCTTCATTCATGAAACAATAGAGGATGGGATGATGGATGGTAGACATCTTGAAGTGAGAAACCCTTTCTCAATGAGCACACCCATGTTCAAAGAGAAACTTCTACTTGCAGAAAATCCAAGGCCCCTTTGGTTTTGGAAGGCCATGCATGAGGATAAAACCTCATGGGAAGAATTCATTGGAGGTGCACTTCAACACATCATGGAGTGCAAAGTTCTTCAACAGTTTGAGGAGGTTCTTCCCTTCTCACAGGAGAAAATAGTAGATGGAGGACATATTCGGATGGATAACTTCTCTCATGACTGTGTTGGACATTTCTTGAGCCATGCACATCATGATGGGAGGTTTTTTCCTACCACATATTTGGGTCCTCATAGCATCAAATTGATCCTCAGGAAGATTGCATTTCAAGATCCCATGAAATGCAGGAATTTGATGTGGGATGATGGTAGCCCTCATGGGAGGAGTACCAAGATGAAGGGCGGAAGGAGACATCCACAATTGGTTGAGTGGATGTGGATGGAGAGAAAGAAGCTGGAGAGATACTTGCAGATCTATGACACCAGGCAGCAGGAGGCTTGGTTGCATTGGTTTCTCTTGAAAGAGTTTGGTAATCACTCTCTTTCTAAAGGTATGTGGTCGGATACTTGCACCATGGAGCAGCAAAGAGTATGGGCACATTGTGTTTGCATAACGTTCTTCATATCAAGCACCATGTTGTCACTACATTATTTGGTTGATGGAAGTATGAGGAGGCAGCAAAAGATTTTGTTGCTTGGGATGTTCTTGAGAGAGCAAGGGTAGATTTTCTCTCACATTTTTCATGATGTTGCAGGAGTAGAAGATGGCACTATCATAGTGCAAAAGGGTTACTCCTTGGCCTTAGATGTTCAATAAGGACTTTCTTCATGGGAAGGACTTCTCATATGTAGAAGCATTATGGGAGATGCCTTTGACATTTTGCATGTCAAATATTGGAGCTATGTGTTGATGGGAGCCTATTTGCATAGGCCAGCAGTGTTGTCCCTTTGGAGCTGGGATTTATTGATGGAGTATTCCCAGGATCACTTCTCATTCGATGCACTTAGTGAGAAAAGAGGAGGTGAAGAAGATGAAGTGGTAGATGGAGACATCTACTACTATGGTGTGCTTTTCTTGACTTAGGTTTCCAAGCATGAGGAGAAGGACTTTCATGCATCACTTGGTTCATCCCCCTTCATGGGAGTGTGCCAAAATATTATTGAGGATTCATTCATGGATCCATGTATCTTCTTGCTTCCAACTTATGGTGAGAGCTTTTGCTTGCATCCTCTTACCATATTTTGGAAATGAATTTCTCCATAAGAGGGCAAGCTATTCATTGAGCTCCAAGATCTACATTGGGAAAAATTATATGATGGAGACAGCCATCTCTTATGTGGCCTTGGGAAAATATGTTTTTCTTACATGTATGTTCATTTTATTCATATGATTAACCATGTAATAGGAAACAATTTTCCATGTATTCTTCTGAAGCAGCAGTTTGTAAAATTGCGCTATGAAGACTTGGGGAACTGTTGGTACTCTCTTGCATCAAATAGGACCTTCATTATTTCCTTCATGATGGTGATAATCATGTTTTCATATGATGATATTTCTTTTATATTGATGGGAGATATGATGTTGAGTGAGGCACATGGTTTGGATGTGTCCTTTTGGGAAGTAGGTTCCCACATTTTCTGCAGTACATGTTCTAATGGGAACATGGGAAGAGTTGTGGCCACCATAACCAAACACTTGTTTCTCTTGGAGGTGAGCCATGTGTGTGATGGGATACCTTATGATGATACTCTACTATCCATCACATATGAAACATTTTGGGCTAACTGGTTTTACAGCGTTGGAGGGAGGATCTTTGCAGATCTAATCTTCATGATGCCACTTGAGGGCAATAACCTTGCAGCCCAAGATAAGTTTGCACTCTACACTTATCTTAAGTGGAGAGGATAACAACATGGGGTAGGCCATCTTGTCTACCAAGTGCAGATTTTCAGCCCACCTACTTTGAGGGAGCTCAAGGTGGAGGAACATTTTCAGTTGTTGCCATGTTGGGAGGTGACTCATTTTGTGTGGATGATTGCTTGGGGTGGACGATCCACATGGGAATGTTTTTTCCCAATATATTTTAGATCCCATGCCTCAAGGGAGCCTCTAGGAAGCACCTTATTGCCTTCTTGAGTACTCTACTTATTCATGATGATAGCTATTTAGCTAACTTGCATGCTTGGGAGAGGCAATATCAAGATTCATTTTTGACACAACATCTCACTATTTGGAGGAGATCATCATATGTGAATGCTACAGTAGGGGGAGGAGACATCCTTCAGTTCTATCCTTGTAGTTTCTTAAGGACAAGCAACATTTGGGAGGGGAGGACTGTAATATTCCTAAATTAGCCCAAGCTAATAGGAATATTCAATTTTTCCTTGTTTTAATTTTCTTTTCATGTTTATGAATAAATGACTAATAGATGACATGAAAAAATCCTTATATCAAATAATAAATACATGCTCAATGTGAAAAATGATAAATCTGGGCCATTGTAATAAAATCCACTTGTGTGTGAAACAGGATTGAGACAATTGACTGGGTCAACAGGACCAAATCTCAGTTCTGTCTAGATTCATTGAACCATCTAGAGGCTCAGTGTAGTTTAGATGGAGGAACCTCATGTGAAAGGGGTTAAGTGACTCAAGGTGGTTTAGGGTTTTGCACATCCTCATACTATAAAAGGAAGGAGAAGGCTCAAGAGATAGGTTGTTGAAGATTATTATTTTCTGAAGGTATTGTTTGCTCAGACATCCCTTGTTGGGTCTTCCTGTTCAGGAATCCCACCTCCTTCCTTGAGAAGCTCTTGGAGGAGACTTGTGCTTTCTTTTCCACTATTTGGCATATGGCCAAGCTCCATCTCTCTTTGCCAGTGTAAATCCAGTGAGGTTTTCATTGTCTAAGTGAGCTGCAGCAAGTGGAGACTAGATCTACTTAGATCTAGCTTGTATTGGTGGCTCTTCTCAGTGAGTGTGTCATTTAACCTCTTGAAAGAGTACATCTGCTACTTGGGCTTCAGTTTTAGATCTTGGCATCAGGACAAAGTGTATATTATCATCAACAATGCATTTTCTCTCCCTGATCTACGTTATTTGTGTGGAGCAGTGTTTCAGAGGTTTTGGCATTGTTTTGGAGACAAGATATCTGGTGTAAAGGAGCTCTCCTTGCACTGTGGTGATCCATGGATTGGCCAAAAAATCCATGTATGTTTCAGATCTGATTAATTCACTGAAGTATATGCTTCAATTTTTTTGAATCATTCTGGAGATCTGCTGCAGTAAAACTTAGATCTACTCCTGTGCTTTCACGTATTGTTGAAATCCCCAAGGGGAGTGTAATAAACAGCCTCTTTGGCTTCCAGATCTGTAATAGATCTATGTTTTCATGCATATATCTGTTCTATATCTATCTCTCTTGGCAATTTCCAGTGTTGTAGCACCTCAATCTTGAGGGTCTATCCATGTAAAATCTCTGTTTTTGTCTTGTAAATGCATAAGTCTTGCCCCAGTTCTAATTTCATGATGTTATGAACATATTTCATCTAATCCCTTCAGAAAATTACGCTGTTGTACCTTCAAAAATTTATGCATACATTAAGTCTTGGGAAATCAGGGTTTTTAGGCCTAGTCAGGAATGGAGGAACTGTTTAATATAGCTAGGATCATTTTTTTGACCTAAAATTTGACATGGGAGTCCTACACGACCTAAGATAAAATAACCTACACAATTTTCCTTATTTTTACGTGGATTTCTGTATACACTCATTTTAGGGAAAAAATCACCCCTTTTCCCCACCCTTTTGAGTCCAAAAGTGAAGTAAAGGTTGTTGATGATCATATTATTGAAGGATATGGACTATAAAATCCGTTATCAGTCATAAAGCTACATCTCCAACTCTGTAATACCTTAGGGTATTCTCATTTTTGTAGAAAATTCCAGATTTTGGATATTACATTGAGCCCAGGAAGGCTAGGTCCTTGAACTCCAAAGTGGTTTGATGTGGTTCCCTGCTACTTTTTCTTTCCAATATTTCAAATTACAGGGAGCCAAAATAATGGAGACCATACTGGGGAACCTGAGTTATTAAAAAAGCTTAATATTTTCTCAAGAACTCAGAAAACCCCATTCAAATTTACATAACTCAAGTGTTAGCCCAGAATGGTATCTGGTTTCTAATGGTGGACAACAGGCAGCCTCAAGATAGTTAAAATCATCCACCTGGTGACTCCACTGGTTTTGTACAGACTCCATTAGGAAATTATTGAGATATCCTTATATCATCAAACCTAAAAAAGAACCCAGTTAAAATACTTTGTGAATTAAGTATTTTCGTTCATAGTTTGGTTTGTTTTCAAACTATGATAAAAATTTCAATCTCTCTATGCCTTGGGTCCAAGTTTTGGCTTCTAGAAGAATTTGTACCAGATCCCATCCTGACCCAAACTCTCCTACAATAATTGACAATCCAGAGCACATCCCAAGGAAATCTACTAGATCTAAAAATTCAATTGTTAGCAGACCTATTTAAAAGAAATTTCCCTGCCTTAAAACCTTAAATACTTGCAAAATATCCTATTTGGCTCACCCCTGGAACAAAGCTTGTCTAAGACAAAATCCTAGAGTTGGATAACCCAGATAGTCTTAGACACATTTATCTTACAATAGAATCTTGTTGTGCTAACTTCAACCTCCATTCATACACCCACTATGCACCTTCCTCCATTTAACCCTCCACCTCCTTTTGTCAGCCCTCCACTTGTTAACCCCCCTTTGTTTCCCCAACCACCAGCCATGGCAACCTAGTATGCCCCATTAGTCCTACCATTTCCTTTATTACCTCTACCACAGGATTATCAGTCCAAGATCCCCTTATTTGATGAAATTAGTTCTACAACTTCTCAACAACATGTGGATATAATGGAGCACTATTGTGATCGACAAGAGATAGATGATGAAACTCTCAAGATGAGAATGTTTTCCCAAAGCTTAGGGGGAGAAGCAATAAAATGGTTTAAAGGCCTAAACCCTAATAGTATCCATGATCTCCTTGCTTTTCATCAACTTTCCTAAATAAATGGGAATTCAAGAAGAACCCTCTCTAAATCTTATCAAAATATGAAAAAATTAAAAGAAACATTGGAGAGAGTGTCCAAGATTATTGCACTAGGTTCAATAGTGTATATAATTCCCTCCCTACCCACATGAAACCTCCTTAAGGTCTAGCCCTAATGAAATTTCCAATTGGCTTTGACCCTGAGATGGATTACCAACTAAGAGAGAGATACCATCTTACATTAGAAGATATTCAAAGGGGTGCAATAAGTGTGGAGGCAAATCTGATTTCCAAAAGGGCTAGAATGAGAAATGAAAAGAGAGTCCCATATAGGGAAGATGTTGTAGCCTCCACATATGATACTAAGATCGATAACCTAGTTAGAACCATGGAAAGGATGATGGAGAGAATAAATATAAATGAGAGAAATTTCCCTAGAAAAAACCAAGAAACTCCTCAAAACAAAAATCAAAACAAAAATAGTCCAGAAAGTAGCACTGGTAAATCAACTAGTAGCCCTAACAAAATTGATTTAATGGAGATCCCCAATGCAAAACAACAATATGAAGTTGCTACAAAAATATGTCTGATAAAACTGATGTAAATATGCCAAAGACACAAACACCATTCAGTATTGAGAATGAAATTGCCAAGATAAAAATCTCCATATGTCTTACTGAATTGGTAGGCCAAGTTGTATATAGATCCCAATTTTTGAAAGCTTTAAACATAGGAGAAAATTTTGATTCTATAAATTTAAATGATGACAAACCAAACCTTCTATTTTCACCTAAAGCAGAAGGTAAATTCCAAGAGGGAGGTGTACCTCTGTTTTATGTCAGTTTGAACATCCATGATAAAATCATCCATAATGCCATGTTAGATGTAGGATCTTCTCATAACCTCATGCTAAAGGTAGTTATTGAAAGACTAGGCCTTGAGCTAACTAGACCATACAATGACTTGTACTCCTTTGATTCCAGTAGAGTTAAATGTCTAGGCCTGATCAAATATCTTTGTGTTAATCTAGCACAAATACCAGCCAAAAGCCTAGTAATGGATATTGTAGTGGCTGACATTCCCCCGAAATATGGCATGCTCTTATCACACTCATGGGGATCCAAACTTCAAGGCACCCTCCAAATGGATATGACCTATGCTACCATACCAGTCTTTAGTCAACCAAGAAGATTATAGAGGGAGACTCATATGAAATACATGGTCAGCAGTCAAGAAAACCCTGATAACTCCCCTCTCTATTATTTCCACATAGACCTTGATTCGTTCATCCTTTACAATGATGAAAACATTAATGAACACGTAGCAGTAAATGAAAAAAAAACTAAAAAAGAAGAAGAAAAAGAGGAGGAACAGTCAGACTAGTCAGGAAAAATAAATAAAGAACAACATAATGGCAAGCCTAAAACTGAACCTCTATGGAGCATGAGCTTTGACGGTTCTTGTGGAAAAACTTGTTTAGGAGCAGGTTTTTGGGTTCACAACATTGAGAACAACCACGCAAAAGGACATTCATATAAACTGAATTTTCAATGTACAAATAACATAGCAGAGTATGAGGCACTCCTTCTAGGGCTACAATTACTCAAGAAATTAGGAGCCAAAAGGATCTATGTCCATGGGGATTCCAAGATAGTCATTAGGCATATTAAGGGAGAATATTCAGCTAAACATTCTATATTAAGAGCATATAGGAATGATGCCCTTGACCTCCTAAAAACATTCAAATATTATGATCTTGCCTTCATCCCAAGAAACCAAAATATCCTTGCCAATGGACTAGCATTTGCAGCCAGTACTTGTCAACAACCTCATCATAAAAAACAATACACAGTACAAGTCAAATACAGACTAGCAGTCCCTGATAACATAAAATATTGGCAAGTTTTTTAAGGTGAAAAATATATTGAACATTTCCTGCAGCCCATAAATGAGTTTGAAATGCCAAATTCATACTCAGATCATGAAGAGGACTACTTTGATAAGGAAAAAACATACAAAAAAGAGCCCCCTTATGATGTTGATATAAATATGTTAGAAAAATATGACCCACATGAAACAGAGCTATGTGCAGATCCAGAAAATGAAGATTTTGAAGTGTTGCTGTTCAGAGATAATACCCTGCCAAAAGGACTTGTCCCTCTTGAAGAAATTTTTTATTTTAATGACGTTCCTAAGAAGCCAAAGATGGACTCCACTGAAAAAAATGTAGCAAAGTGAAATATAGGCAGTGAGCAAGAGCCAAAAATGCTAAAAATGTCAAAGACATTGCCAGCACATATAAAACATAAATATATTGAGTTTTTCAAATAATTTAGTGATGTGTTTTCCTAGAGCTATGAAGACTTGAAATCTTATGATACTGATATCATACAGAACAAGATTCCACTCAAAGAAACCCAGAAGCCCTTCAAATAGAAGCTACGCAAAATAAACCCTGTCCAGATACCACTAGTTGAGAAAGAGATAAAGAAAATGTATGTTGCTGGAATAATAGTCCCACTCACGTATTCATAATGGGTTTAAAATCTTGTATAAGTAAGGAAGAAGATAGGAGAAATTAGGCTCTGCATAGACTTCAGAAATTTAAACAAAGCTTCCCTGAAGGAAAACTACCCTTTACTGAAAATGGATCACATATTGCAAAGGGTAGTAGGCTCCAAAAGAATATCTCTGCTTTATGGATTTTCAGGGTACAATCAGGTGCTGGTACATATAGATGATCAACACAAGACAACTTTCACCACACCTTGGGGCACCTTCATGTATGTTAAAATGATTTTTGGGTTAATGAATGTTGGAGCTACTTCCCAAAGAGCAACGGATATTGCTTTCTCAAATGAAATAGGTTACTGCATTATGATATATCTTGATGACATCACAGTCTATTAAAAAACTGATGAAGAACATCTAGCCCATTTGAGAAAGGTATTTGAAAAGTGCAGAAGGTATGGCATGTCTTTAAATCCCAAGAAAACCTTGTTTAGCCTTCAATAAGGGAAGCTTATAGGTCACATCATATCTGAAGAAGGATCAAGATTGACCCAAAGAGGATTGAGGGAATATTGCAAATCAGTAACCCGAGGAATATCAAAGGGCTACAGTCTTTCATTGGAAAGATAAAATTCTTAAGAAGAATAAACCAAACCATTCAGCTGCAGCAAACCAAAGGAGTGTACAACAGAACACAACTGGTGTAGGAAAACATCAAGAAACTCTTTGACAAAAGGACCAAGGCAAATGATTTCAGCATTGGAGACAAAGTACTGAAATGAGATTCAAGAAGAGAGGAAAAAGGCAAGCATGGGAAGTTTGACAACTTATGAAAAGGTCCATACATCATTCATTCTGCAAGAGGTAATAATGCATTCATCTTACAAGAAATGGATGGAACAGAACTATTTGGAGGTCTTTTCAATGGAAGGATGCTCAAGCATTATTTCAGTTAAGAATCTCAGTTTAAATTTTGCTTCATTATATTTAACATTACTTAAACAAAAAACTCAGAAAAATTGATACAAAAAGAAAGAAATAAAAGAAGAAAAGAGGGCAGGTAAAAAGAAAAAGGTAAGCCCCATACCAAAAAGATAAAAATTTCTGAAAGTGTGCTAGTCAAAATGTCACTACTTTTGAAAAGGAAAGTATTGTTCAATCATACAGCCTAAACATGATTGTACAAATTTTGAATTTTTGTTGATAAGCTAGAAAATGAAGATATGTCAAACTATTTAAACTTGGCTTATCAGTAGGTAGAAAGAAAAAGACATTGGTCCCAAAGCCTAAATCTGGAACCAATAAGTTAAGTGAGGGATAAGAGATAAAGACAAGATTCAAGAACAAAGCCCTCAGTTTAGTTTACTTTTTGCAAAAGACAAATTGTGTGCAGCTTGTCTAAAAATGCCACAATTTATGATGATCAAACTGCTTAATCTTGATTCATTCATGCTTTAAATTTCATGTTGATAGTTAGTGAATAAAAATATGTCAAATTGTTTAATCTTGGGAGATAAGTAGTTAGGTAGAGAATAAAGGAGCTCACCAGTCTAATCTGAGCCTTTGGAAGTTATAGGGGTAGAAACAGATAGTTTACTTTCAAAAAGAAAAATTATGTCAAGGGTTTACAAATATAAATGCACCCAATGAGTGAATAAAAAATGTTAGAGTAGGTGATGGGTAGGAAAATATATTTGCAGGAAGCATGGTTTTCAATTTTTGAAGGTCATAATCACAAAAAGTTGCAGCAGCTCATCATTGCAGAATGGAAAATTAGCCAAATGCATCAGGCTACTGATCTAAAAATATTCTTGACACCTCCTAAAGGAGCTTCCCTCCCCAGCTAGAGCCATTGTTAGTCTCCAATATTCTACAGTATCACTAGTTGATTATGGATTTTCCCTGACTATCATTTATTTTTAGAAATCTCATTACCTTCATTATTTTCCATTTGACTTATTCACTATACCTCATTTTACCTTCTCTATCACTCTCATGCTCTGAAAAACACCATTTTTACTTAAAACCCCCTCATTTATCCTTACCCCTTTCTTAATGCCCTCTTCCCTATACTAGAACCCCATTTTCCCCACTAAAAACCCTTCCCCTTCACTCATTTCCCTCTATTTTCATTCAAAACAATGTAAAAACCTTTTTTACATTGTTTTGAAATTAATTTTGTTTCGGGACCCACTCTTTTTAAATAAAACTTCATTTATTTAAAACTACCCAACCCCATTATATTAACCCCCCAACACCCCTTATACGTTTAAATCCCCCGCTTTAAAACATTTACCCTCCGCTCATATAACCCTAACCCCCACCTTTATATTTAAGCGGTTCTGCTCTAAATATACCCTCGGCCCCGCATTATAAAGAAATCCGCGCTAAAATTAAAACCCTCTATCTCATTTGAAATCCTGACCCCACCTTATAAAACTACCCGCAGTCCAATCATCGCCTGACCACCATCATATCTTCGTCGCCGCCCCCCCCCCCGGATCCAACGGCCATCACGTCGTATCGAAAATCTAAAGGCCTGAGCTTTAAAACCTTTGGAGCTTACGAAATGGGCAGTTTTTATGCCCTTTTTTCCCTCGACGTGTTTCTCCTCTATCTTATCGCATGCCCCCAACCAAAACCATAATCCACCCATACCCCATGTGATAAACCACCAACAGCCTCCGCTACATACCAACGAAACCATTGACCCCCTTTGACATATTTTCAAATCATGTGTTTTCGCGATAAATTCCTAAAACCTCTTTGCTAACCCCTGCAACACTTCTGAAGACCCAAAAGGTCATATCCACACGCAAAAAACCAAAAACCTCTAGTAACCAGGCTTTGTCCATAAATTTCCCTGCTACCTACAAGCCACCATTGCTCCCCACCCTGCAGGATCCAATTTTTAATTAATTTTTTTTTTTAAATTGTGCAGGTGACCGATGTATAAGAAAATTCATAATTCACATTTCTAAGTCCAAAAAATTGTTTAAAATAAGCTCTCTGGGTGACGATCTAGGAGCCTTATTCATCAAAAGCATCACGAGCGCAAGAAAAAACAAAATCAACAATGGATCATGACCATTAATGATCATATGATTACAACAGAGGCAGTGAGAGTTTTTCAAAGGACAGGGTAAAAAAATGAAGAGGTTTTACAGTGGTTGCACAGAGATAAAGAACACAATTAAAGAAAAGTGACAGTTAAAAGATTCATTGTGACAATCAAAGGTAAAATGTGAAAAAGATCATTCAAAGGTTAAAATGAGAAGACAGATTCAAAACAAAAGATATATCGGAGAGGTTAAGGTAAATATTGCAGTAACCCAAGGCAGTCAGAGAAAGATTAGAGATAAAAAAAATTAAATAAAGTAAATAGATAAATCAAGCATAAGGAAAAGAAATAAAGCAGATAAATAATACAGATGATGACAACTTGAAGGTTCAAAGACAAATAAGAAATGAACCAACGAAGAAAACGGAGCCAGGTTTCAAGGCCATTTGGCATTCAAATATTCCCAATCACATTGGCCACCTACAACCTAATTTTTCTACCTCAATTAATGTTTGAGTCAGAGATATTTTAAACAGCTCAGAAGTTATTGTAAAATTCAATGTTAAAGGAAAAAAATTCAAAAATATCTTAAAGTTAGCTCAGCAGTTAAGTTAAAATTTATTATTACAGTGAGTTAGTCAGAGATATTTTGGCATTGGGCCTTGTATGGTCTTAATTCTCAAACATCATTTACTTTGTAGTAAATACAAATATGTCACCCTAGATTAGGACAACCTCCTCATCTACAGTTAAATATTACATGTATTGCTCATTGTTATTGTTGGTTGGTTAGTTAGTTGGTTGGATGCTAGGCTGAATTTTTGTTAGGTCCCTATATTACTACTGTAGTCCCTTATTGTTGCTAGTGTAACCTTATTATTATTATTTTTGTACCCCTATAACCCCCATATTATTATTATTGTTCCCTTGCATTATTATTGTTAGGTCGGCTAGGATTACATTGTGGCCCATGGACGCCTATATATAGAAAGGAGGTTTTGGTCATTTGAATCATCCAAGAATTGTTCATTTATGTAATGTATTGGAGGTTTCCCCCTCGAAGTGGCTGATTTCTAAGGCGTTGATCTCTCTTTTCTTCTATTTTTGGAGTTGGTTTTATAACATTTGGTATGAGAGATTTGGATTGTAGGGTTTCACTACTCCAAATAGGTCATACTGGAATTTTCAATATAACTTTTTTTCTACAAAGTTTAAAATGCTGAAATGTTTATAGAGAAAATCAAAAATCCCGAGGAACGTCGTGGAAAAATTTCAGATCTTGGTTCGCAATATTTTTTAGAGATATGATCTGTGCAAGTTAGGGATTTTTGCAAGCTTCTGAATTTAACCTAAACAGGTCATCGTGGAATTTTCGCTATAATTTTATTTCTACGATGGTTTAGGAGCTGAAAAATTCATAGAGAAAAGCCTCAATCCTGAGGAACATCATGGAAAAATTTTAGAGCTTTATTCGTAATATTTTCGAAGATAGGTTCTGTGGAAATTAGGGATCTTTTAGGCTCCCGAATTTCATCTCAAAGAGGTGACCATGGCAAAATCATCATAAATCCCTCTCTAAGCATTGGATTGGAATTCTGTAAAAATTGGCTACAAGTACATGGACTGTATCTTCTCTTGTATCAATTTCAGAGCCGAAGGAGGAAACGGTGACACGTGGAAAGTTGTACAAGTTCGCTCTACTGAACCAGTCCAGAATTAGGTCATTGTAGGAGATTGGGCATAACTTTGTCTTCAAGAATCCAAATCAGGTCAGACCTATGGCATTCGAAAGAAGATTCAGAGGGCTACTTGGGCTGAATTTCAGATATTGAAGATCAAAATCACAGATATAATTCAGTTTCAATATCAAGCTTCTCAAAATCAAGAAAAAGGTGTGTATTTGTTTTTCAAATTTCATAAGTCTTGTTTGAAAAAACAGTTTTAAGTGATTCCAAAGGCCTATTGAGCATAGATATCAGTATTGGGTTCTAAAATGCCTCATGAAAAGAATTGAACACCCATTATACCCTCTGATTACTCTACTATAACTCATGAAGATGAAGAATTGCAACATGATCTATCAAAATTACAAGAGAAAGTGCACCAAATTTCGCTCTCGCAAAGAACAACAAAAAATGAGCGCAAGAAAAAACAAAATCAACAATGGATCATGACCATTAATGATCATATGATTACAACAGAGGCAGCGTGAGTTTTTCAAAGGACAGGGTAAAAAAATGAAGAGGTTTTACAGTGGTTGCACAGAGATAAAGAACACAATTAAAAAAAAGTGAGAGATAAAAGATTCACTGTGACAATCAAAGGTAAAATGTGAAAAAGATCATTCAAAGGTTAAAATGAGAAGACATATTCAAAACAAAAGATATATCGGAGAGGTTAAGGTAAATATTACAGTAACCCAAGGCAGTCAGAGAAAGATTAGAGATAAAAAAAAATTAAATAAAGTAAATAGATAAATCAAGCATAAGGAAAAGAAATAAAGCAGATAAATAATACAGATGATGACAACTTGAAGGTTCAAAGACAAATAAGAAATGAACCAACGAAGAAAACAGAGCCAGGTTTCAAGGCCATTTGGCATTCAAATATTCCCAATCACATTGGCCACCTACAACCTAATTTTTCTACCTCAGTTAATGTTTGAGTCAGAAATATTTTAAACAGCTCAGAAGTTATTGTAAAATTCAATGTTAAAGGAAAAAAATTCAAAAATATCTTAAAGTTAGCTCAGCAGTTAAGTTAAAAGTTATTATTACAGTGAGTTAGTCAAAGATATTTTGGCATTGGGCCTTGTATGGTCTCAATTCTCAAACATCGTTTACTTTGTAGTAAATACAAATATGTCACCCTAGATTAGGACAACCTCCTCATCTACAGTTAAATACTGCATGTATTGTTCATTGTTATTGTTGGTTGGTTAGTTAGTTGGTTGGATGCTAGGCTGAATTTTTGTTAGGTCCCTATATTACTACTGTAGTCCCTTATTGTTGCTAGTGTAACCTTATTATTATTATTTTACCCTTGTAACCCCCATTTTTTTATTATTGTGCCCTTAAATTATTATTGTTAGGTCGGCTAGGATTACATTGTGTTGGCCCATGGGCTTCATATATAGAAAGGAGGTTTTGGTCTTTGAATCATCCAAGAATTGTTCATTTATGTAATGTATTGGAGGTTTCCCCCTCGAAGTGGCTGTGATTTCTAAGGCGTTGGTCTCTCTTTTCTTCTATTTTGGAGTTGGTTTATAACATTTAGTGTGAAGATTTTTGGATTATAGCAGGGTTTCACTACTCCAAATAGGTCATATTTGGAATTTTTCAATATATTTTCTACAGAGTTAAACTGAAATGTTTATAGAGAAAATCAAAATCCAGGAACGTCGTGAAAATTTCAGATCTTGGTTATAAATATTTTTATAGAAGATATGATACGTGATGGCCCACATCGGAAGCTTAGTTTAACCTGACAGGTCATCGTGGAATTTTCGCTATAATTTTATTTCTACGAGGGTTTAGGAGCTGAAAAATTCATAGAGAAAAGCCTCAATCCTGAGGAACATCATGGAAAAAATTTAGAGCTTTATTCGTAATATTTTCGAAGATAGGTTCTGTGGAAATTAGGGATCTTTTAGGCTCCCGAATTTCATCTCAAAGAGGTGACCATGGGAAAATTGTCATAAATCCCTCTCTAAGCATTGGATTGGAATTCTGTAAAAATTGGCTGCAAGTACATGGACTGTATCTTCTCTTGTATCAATTTCAGAGCCGAAGGAGAAGCATTGATGGAAAGTTGCTGATTAAACTCTCTTGAACAGTCCAGAATTAGGTCATTGTAGGAGATTGGGCATAACTTTGTCTTCAAGAATCCAAATGGAATTCGAGACCTATGGCATTTGAAAGAATATTTTGAGGGTGACTATAGGACCGAATTTCATATATTTAAGAACTAAAATCACAGAGATAATTCAGTTTCAATATTGAGATCCTTAAAAGAAAGAAAAAGGTGTGTATTTGTTTTCAAATTGCACAATTATTGTTTGAAAAATTAGTTTGAAGTGATTCCAAGAGCATATTGAAGCATAAATATCAGTATTGGGTTCTAAAATTCCCCCTAAAAATAATTCCATACCCATTAATCCCTTAGAATACTCTACTATAACTCATGAAGATGAAGAATTGCAATATGATCTATCAAAATTACAAGAGAAAGTGCACCAAATTTCGCTCTCGCAAAGAACAACAAAAACTGAAATGGAAGTTTTGAAGAAAGCTATGGAAGTGAAATTGGATGGATTGAAGAATAATACGGATGGTTTGAAGAATAATATGGATGGTTTGAAGAAATGCGTGGAAGCTAAGTTGGATGGCATGGAAGCTAAGATGGATGACATGGAAGAAAAAATGAAAGACAACATGGAAAACATGAAGAATGATCTAAAAGCAAACATGGAAGGTTTGACAAAGTTGATCTAGAAATGTTCATAATGGTGAAATATAAATAGAAGGAAACTCTGCGGTGAATAAATAAATGTTGTGTGGTCCTAGCTCTAAAGTTGGATCGAAAACCCACCATATTCCAAAGATGGATATGAGGAAGTTTGATGGCAAGGGGGCCAGCAACATGGATGCTGCCAAGAGGACAATATTTTTATCATGTGTACAAAAACAAGAAAGAATTTACATTATTTACATTTAGAACAAAATACATTTTTATGGTATCGATGGCTTTGCTCTCATAAAAAAATTGTCACTTGGTCAATTTTTACATAGGAAATGAAAGCACATTATGAGGATACAAAGAGAAACACCTTCTTTAGCCAACTCAACAAAAGGGTTGAGTGGGGGATCACATTGAGGACTTCCAAAAATTTAATATAAGGGTAACTAATATTCCAGAGGAACACGAGATTGATGTCTTCATCGGTACTTTAAAAGATAACATCCAACATGAACTTCGCATTTGGGAACCTGATTTATTGGAGAAGGCATTCAGGTTGGCAAGAAAAATTGAATGTAAAATTCTGGCGACAAGGAAGCCTACCACTCACATCTATAAATATGGAAGTGTTGCTACTACTAGACTTCCACAGCCTACAAGGTTGACACCACAACAATTGGAAGAAAAAAGAGAAAAAGGGATTTGCTACAGTTGTGATAGCAAATACACTAAAGGTCATAAGTGTGCTGAGAATAAATTATTTTACATAGATTGCAAAGAGGAAGAAGAAAATGAACAAGAAACTTCAGAAGAAGAGGATATAGACCAGGAAACAACCTTAGAAGAAGAAGAAATGATTCTAACCATATCGTGTAATGCATTGGCAGGAATTACCACTCCTCAAACTCTCAAGATAGAAATACATATCAAGAAGAAAAAGGTAATAGTGTTGATTGATTCAGGTAGTACCCATAATTTTATTCATTGTAAGGTAGCCAAGGAATTGAATTTTTTCCTATACCCAACACCACAATGTCAAGTGATGGTTTCAAATGGAGGAATGATAAATTGTTCTGGAAAATGCCATAAAATTAAGCTATCCATGGGGGAATATGTATTGAATATTCCAATGCTTTCCATTCCAATGGGAGGTGTTGATGTTGTACTAGGAGTACAATGGTTACAATCTTTGGGGACGATAGCTTTTAATTTTCAAGAACGTTTCTTGAAATTTTTTTCGGAAGGAAAGGAAATCGAATTAAGAGGTATCATAGGGAAGCCAAGAAAGATAATAAGCTCTAATGTCATGACAAAGCTTCTGAATAAATAAAAACGAGGCGTAATTGCACAATTATGCTCACTAGTAGTTCCAACATCAAAATCATCTATTTCTCCAGATCTCCAAAAAGTCTTGGACAATCATACCAAGGTTTTTGAAACTCCCAAATGACTCCCACCTATTCGTGATCATGATCATGCTATTCATTTGATTCCATGAAGTGTTCCTCCAAACATCAGGCCTTACAAATATCCTTATGTCCAAAAGAGCGAAATTGAACGTATAATTGCAGAATTGTTAGAGGTTGGTATAATTCAACCTAGTCAAAGTTCTTTCTCTACTCCAGTAGTATTGGTTCACAAGAAGGATGGATCATGGCGCATGTGTCTGGATTATAGGGATCTCAATAAGCTCACTATTAAAGATAAATTTCCCATTCCTGTGATTGATGAATTATTGGATGAATTACATGGAGCAATTTATTTTACTAAGTTGGATCTTCATTCAGGGTATCATCAAATTAGAATGAAGACTGAATATATTCTGAAAACAACATTTCGAACACATGACGGTCATTATGAATTTTTGGTCATGCCTTTTGGCCTTACCAATGCACCTTCTACCTTTCAAGGGTTGATGAATTCCATTTTCAAACCCTTCCTTAGAAAATTTGTGCTAGTGTTTTTTGATGATATACTAATCTACAACATATCTTGGAAGGTTCATGTTCAACATGTTGACAAGGTGCTCAAACTATTGGAGGAGAAACAATTATATGAAAAAACATTGAAATGTTTCTTTGGATTACAAGAGGTGGAATATCTGGGTCATATTGTATCGCACGAGGATGTTAAAGTAGACCCTAAAAAAATTAAAGCCATTAAGGAATGGAAAGTCCCCACAACCATAAAGCAGTTTCACGGATTTCTCGTGTTAACAGGGTATTATCGCAAGTTTGTTAATAATTATGGGAGAATAGCAGCACCTCTAACAACATTATTGAAGAAATATACATTTTCATGGACTCCTGAAACAACTAAGGCCTTTGAACATCTTAAAGAGGCAATGTGCCTAGCACCAGTATTAGCTACGCTAGAATTCACAAAAACCTTCATTGTGGAATGTGATGCCTCATGAAATGGAATTGGTGTTGTTTTAATGCAAGAAGGAAGACCCATTTCTTTTGAAATTCATCCAATCAAAGGAAAGTATTTACAAAAGGATATTTATGAGAATGAAATGTTGGCAATACTACATGCACTAAATAAGTGGCGACCTTACCTAATGGGAAGACACTTCAAGGTAAAAATTGATCATGATAGTCTTAAACACTTTTTGGAACAAAGAATATCTTTAGAAAAGCAGCAAAAATGGGTCACAAAGATGTTGGGCTATGACTTTGAAATCATGTACAAAAAAGGGAAGCTAAATGTTGTTGCAAATGCACTCTCAATAAAGGATGAAGAGGTGGAAGCATTTCTTTGTGCCATTTCTATTATCCAACCAGATTGGATAACCAAAGCAAGGGATGAATGGAAGAAGGACGAAGAAGTGTGGACACTCATTCAAAATTTGCAGCAAGATCCTAGTACATCTGATACATTTAGTTGGAAAAATGATTCCTTATGGTACAAAGATCGCTTATATATTTGCAACAATTCCCAACTAAAATAAAATATTCTTTTATAATTGCACACTTCTCCTTTAGGAGCACACTCGGGGTTTTTAAAAACTTACCACAGGGTGAAGAAATTTTTTTTTTGGGATGGCGTTAAATCAGATATTCAAACTTTTGTGGCGGAATGTTTGGTTGTCCAGCAAAATAAAGTTGAGACAATTAAGTCCCCAGGTCTTCTACAACCTTTATCCATTCCAAGTCAACGTTGGGAGGAGATTTCAATGGATTTTATCACAGGCTCTAAGTCCAAAGGAAAGAGTGTCATCATGGTGGTAGTTGATAGACTTACCAAGTATGCACACTTTTTTGCATTATCTCATCCATTTAAAGCAAGTACAGTTGCTACTGCATTTATGGAAACAATTCAAAAGCTACACATGACAACCAAAAAGATTATTGTAATTTTGTAAATATGAAGTCCCATTTTTACAGGAAATTTTTGGACGAATTTATTTTCTTGTTTGGGTACTCAACTAGCTCATAGCTCATCTTATCATCCTCAATATGATGGTCAAACTGAGATAGTGAATAAATGTTTGGAAGGATATCTTCATTGTTTTGTATCTGATAAGCAAGCACAATGGGTCAAGTGGTTACCTCTCGTTCAATGGTGGTATAACAATTCCTTCCATACTGCAACAAAAATGACTCCATTTATGGCACTTTATGGATATCATCCACTTTCCATCACATCTTCTTTAAGGGAAAATTCTAGGGTTCAAGCAGTGGAAGATCACATCAAGCATCAACAAGAAGTTCTCCAACTCTTAAAGGATAACCTAAATTTGGCACAAAATCGAATGAAACAACAGGCAGATCAACATGGCAATCAGAGAAGTTTTGATGTAGGAGACTGGGTATTTTTATGTCTACAACCATACAAACAAATGTCCCTCAAGCAAGCTAATAAGGATAATAAATTATCGCCAAATTACTATGGTCCTTAAAAGGTGTTGCAAAATATTGGTACTATAGCATATAAATTGGAGCTTCCTGCTTCTTCGTGAGTGCATCCAGATTTCCATGTTTCGTGCTCAAATAAGGTTATAGGGTACAAAATTCCAGTTCAAACAATATTGCTAGAACTTGATGAGGAAGGAAAAGCCATATTGGAACCTAAAGCAGACACGGAAACAAGAACTCGACAGCTACGAAATCCATCAATTTCAGAGTACCTCATCAAATGGAAGAACTTACCCACTGAAGATTCTACATGGGAGGATGAGAATTTTATATCGAAGCACCCAGAGCTAATCAAGCCTTGAGGAAAACACTTTCTTGAAGGAGAGGAGCATGTTAGGTCCCTATATTACTAGTATAGTCCCTTATTTTTTCTAGTGTAACCCCCTTATTTTTATTGTTGTACCCCTATAAGCCCCATATTGTTATTATTGTGCCCTTACATTATTATTGTTAGGTCAGCTAGGATTATTTTGCAGCCCCATTGACTCCTATATATAGAAAGGGGGTTTTGGTCATTTGAATCATCCAAGAATTGTTCATTTATGTAATTTATTGGAGGTTTCCACCTTGAAGTGGCTAATTTCTAAGGCGTTGATCTCTCTTTTCTTCTATTTTTGGAGTTGGTTTCATAACAGTTTTGATCAGACTTTGAGTGGAAAATATTATTGCACTAGAGCATTGTAACTGTTTTGGACATTAGTAATACAACCACGTTCACAGGATTCTTGAGCTATGTTAATGGTGATTTTATCCCTCTTTGTCATTGTTTCTCCTTTGTTTACCATATTGTTTCTATTCTTTGTGTGGGTTTTCTACACCAACAAGAGAGAGAAATCTTAGATCTAAAGTGCTGAGGACTTCCAAGAACCCATCCCACTGAGGAGAATTGGATACGCCTTCTTGTTTTCCTCCCAGGTGCCCAATTAATATAAAAATTCTTTCAAAATTTGTTCTTGTCTTCTCTATTGGTATATGGAGCAAACCCTTATTTTTTCTGCTTAATGTCTTTCCATGCATAGATCTGGTTTTTGCAGCTCTTTTATGTTCAACTAACCGCAAATCTGAAGATATTGGCAGCCACTTTTGTTGTTAGGGCTATTAGTTATGCGTAGCTAAAGTGGTCCTTTTTCGTACACTTCGACAAAGCATTCATACTAACAATGATATTTAAGATTAGCTTTGTTTAATTCCTAGTAGTCAATACATACCCTCCATTTACCTTTTTTCTTTGGCAAAATTACCAAAGGAGAAAACCATTGACTATCTGAAATGGGATAGATAAAGTTGACATTTAACAATTTCTGCAATTCTTCTTTAACAATTTCCCTAAGATTTGGATTCATCCATCTCTGAGGTTGTCTGATTGGTTTACAATTTTCCTCTATGTAGATGTGATGAGTGCAAGTCTTGGGGCTTATCCCTTTCATATCATTGTACTCCCATGCATATGCAGAAGAATGTCTCTGTAATATCTTGACTAGCTCTTCTTGTTGAGATTTCTCTAGGTTCTTGTTTATGTTTAAAGTTTTTCCTGGAAATATCTCAATTGTAGAACTGCCAAATTTATCCATGGAATAAAGAGACATTTGTCTTGATGATAAAAACTCAATGTTGGATTCTTCTTGAAATTCTTCATGTTTGTATTTCGAAGAGGACTCAAAATTTTCTAAGGTATTCAGAATCTGGCTGTCTTCACTAATTTCTGAAATTGTGAAGAGAGGTTGTATGTCTTCTTCATCCTCAATCCATTGAGTATCATCTAATTCTGTAATTGTTTTTTCTGGAGGATACAAGGTAAATTTCTTGGTTGAAATACCATCAGGGATATACATATCACCGGATCTATAGCTAATGAAAGCATCAGCTGTAGCTAACCAAGGTCTTCCTAATATAATAGGATTTCCTCCTAGATTATTCTTAGGAGTTACGATCATAAAATCCACAGGATACTCCCAAGAATCTAGGGACACTGGAATGTCTTCTATTACCCCATCAGGTTTGATCACAGATCTGTCTGCTAATTGTAATAATGTGGGTGTAAAAAGAAGATTAGGAAGTTTCAGTTTATCCATGATTTGCCTACTCATAATATTGATTGTTGCTCCTAAATCAATAAGTGTGTTTTGAATCTCAGTTCCATTGATGTGAATTTTAACAACTGGATTTCCTGGGTCTAGATACTTTGGAATAACAATCTTACCCATCATGATATCTGCTATTTTTCCTGCCAGTTGAATTTTCTTTATCTCTCTTATTCTTTTTCTTGTTTTCTTCATGCTCAACTCCTTTATTGTCTTTGCTAAGATTGGAATTTCCTTGATAGCTTGCAATAATGGGATCTTAATACAAACATTTCTCAACTCATCTAGGAAATCATAATTAGGCACCATAATTTTTTTTTCTACACCCCTATCAATTTGTAATCTTTCTGGAAAGGGAGGTGTAGAAGTGGATGTTGATGGCTGCTCTAATATAGGAGTTGAAATTATTAGTTATTTTTGTTTTTATTTTTCAATTTTTGGGTCTTGGAAAGGTGTGTCATCTTCAAGAATTTTATTCACCAGTAGAGAATTTTCCTCAGAGTTATTTTTCTCTTGTATGATTACAGAAGGTTTCTTCTTTTCAAGTATTCTTCCAGACCTAAGTTGAACATCACTAAGGTATAAAGGAGTAATCAAATAAGTTGGAAATTGTTGGCCTTCTATCATGTATGTGTTCTGAGGATTTTTATTGTTGGGGTTTGTTATGGGTTGAGCAGGTAACTGATTTGTTTTCTGAGGGAATGGTGATGGAAGTGGTGGATTTTGATGTTGTGGATTTTGAGGATTTTGTTGAAAATTCTGTTGAGGAGGGAAATGTGGATATGGTGGATATTGATAGTACTGAGAGTATCTTCCATAGGGATTTTGTGCTCCTTGTGCCCAAGTTTGAGATTGATTTTGGAATTGGGGCCAAGGTTGCTGCCAAGAATTCCAATTTGGTGGGGGTTGATTATACAATTGATCATGGAATCCTTGTGTTTGAGGTCCTTGCCAAGGCCTTCTAGAAACAAAATTGAGAGATTCTGTGGAATTTGTAGGAGTTTCTTCTTGAAAGACAACTTTAATACCATGAAGTGAAGGACAAATCTTGGTCTCATGTTTTTCTGAACAAATTACATAGGTCTCTACTACTTTTGCATCCAAAGGGCATTCTCTCAAGGCATGCTTCTTTCTACATTTGGGACAAAAGATTGCTAGGGCATCAGATTCAGATTTTTGCTTGTTTTGTAACTTAAGGGTGTCTATTTGTTCATTAAGACTCCCTAAAATATCAGATTTGAATTCATCAAGCATATGTCCTATTTCTGCCCTACTTACTGTCCCAGAAGCAGACTTACTTGCCCTTGCAAGAGCAGGGTCTCTTGGTCCTTTTACAGTTTTAGATTTCCCTCTTGAAAGGTTGATACATAATTCATCTATTTCAGGTAATGTGAGCTGAGATGTATCCTCTTTTCCCATCATGTTAAGGATATCTAACCATTCATCCCTAATTGTCTTCAACAAGAGAGCTTTCAAAGTGTCTTGGTCTAAGTTTTCCATTTTTTCCCTCTTGATGTTATAGTTAAACCTCTCTAGCAAATCTTCAAGATTTTCATCCTCTATTTGTAACATTTTAAACACTTCCTCCTTATGGTTGACTGGCATACAGTAATCCAAATACCTCCCTAGAAATGCATGTTTCATGTCTTCCCATGTCCTAATATAACTACTGATAAAACTCATAAACCATTTTAATGCTGCTCCTTTCAATGTTGAAGGAAATAGTTTAAGTTTTTGGGCATCTTGTAAGTAATCATAGGTTCTACATAGGACTTCAAATTCAAATAGGAAGGTTTCAGGATCTTCATTTTTGAGTCCATGGAAGTTTGGAAGGACAGAGGGTGAAATGTTTTTCATAGTTGCATTGGTTTCTTCATCTACTATAGGAAACCCAAAAGAGCTTCCCATTTCCCTTCTACCTCTTCCTCTGCCTCCTTCTGCACCTCTACCTCCATTAAAGACTCCTCCTCCCCCTTCTTCTACCATAGTTTATTCTTTTGTGGAAGTGGAAAATTTTGTGTCTCTAGCAGGGGTCCTCGAGTCTTCTTCTAAAACAAGTTCAGTGGATGAAGTGGAAGGTATTTCTAATGGAATATCTGATCTTAAGCCTTCTAGAATTCTGTGATCAGTATAAGATGGAATGTAGGTTTGAGTTGGAGATGTGCTATTTCTTGGTCTTGGTGGAACAAGTGGTGTTCTAGGAATCAAGCTTCTGCTTCTTATGAATCTACCCCTTGAGTCTCTTTCTCTACACATGTCATTGTTTTTTGGAGGTAAGAAACAAGGCTACCTAGTTACACTTCCCCGGAAACGGCACCAAAATGTCTGCTCAACTTAGTGTTCCTAAATTGAGGTCATAAATTGTCAACCAGGGCTAGTAAACTGGTTAAGTGAAGTGCACTATATGTGCCTAGGTATCTACTTCCTACTTCGTTGTGTTTAGTGTTTTCTAGTGTTTTTGGTTTTGTGTTTTTATGCTAAGAGGAAAATAACTAAGTGTTTAACAAAGAGAAGTTATTGGTCACACTAAAACAGAGCAAAAGCTATTCTAAACTATGTATGGCACCTAAGAACAGAAAATGCAAAACTTGACAAGAAAAATAACTCATAACATGAACTCAGTCCAATTCATTCATTAGAAGTATATTGGAACAACTTGAGAAAAGGATGAGTTTAATGCAATGAAGTTCTTCTAAGTAAACAACAACCTACAATATCACAGAAAAAATCTCATCCATGGTTAGAAATTTGTTGGAACACATTTGGAAAAGATTATCTATAACATATTAAGGAACCCTACTCTAAATTGACTTATGACACTAAAATTAATCTATTCTGGAACTCAAAATGTCACTTTTAAACCTCATTCAAAGGTTAGAAATCTTTTGGAATAGTTTTGGAAAGAGGCAGTTTGTAAAATTATGGGAAATTGCGGAACAGTCAAGACTTCAAAATGACATTACCAATTCTTGTTCCTATGATAATGATGTATTAACAAAAATTAAGAATAAGAGAAGTTTGTAAATAATGAAGGCCTTGAAGTCTAATGGAATAGAACTAGAATACAACTAACTAATGAAACTTAAAATACATTAAACAGAACTGAACTAGAATGCAATCAATCAAACTTGAAATACAGTGAACAGAGCTGAACTAGAGTGCAATTAGCCTCCGGAGTATTAAAGCTGAACTAAATTGCAACTAATCTCTAAAATACTACAGCTATATCTCATTCAGTGTTAGTGATATTTTGGAACAATTCATAAGAACAAGATTTGTTGTAACATCTAATGTAGGTGAGCACAAAACATAAAGTTCAGAAAACTGCTTAAATTAGGAATGAAACAGAGCTAAAGTTACTTATCTAAACAATATGCACAGAGCTTCTCGGGTAGTAGGGGCCCTCTACCACTGGATTAGCACACGAATCTACTCAATATTTCCTCAGATCATGTATTAAAGCTGATATTCTTTAATTAAAGGAAATGCTTCAAAAACAGAGTATTTACAGTCTTGGACAATCTTAACAATAAAACATCAATCTAGCTAACTTTCTCTTGGTCTCCCAAGTCATTCTTATAATAGAAATGCATAACTAACCTTGAGAAGAAATAGGGATAAGTGTCTTTCCCAATTAAAATCAAATTAGAACTCTTGTGGAAGCCTCGTACTTTTACTGAAGACATCTGTAGAGTTCTTGTCCCGGTAGAAGTCTACCTCTTAGTTTTGATTTCTTCCACGTGCATAACCACTTGGATATTTTTTCTTAGACTTCGTAGAGGACAAGGAAGGATGTAGATGAGGTCTGGAATTCAACCATATGCGTTTTTTCTTAAAGTGACACCTGTAACCTGTATGAACATGAACATAGTTGCAGAATAGGTGACTGGCTACAAAATGGCTGCATTCTGTAGCTGAGTCTAGTCAAAAATTACTACAACAACAAAACCACGAAAATATAGCAAGTCAGTCATTATATGCATTCCTAAAGTGACTTTAATTAATCCTATTGATCTTTTAATCTTGCAACTGATAAAGGATAAAAGAAATGAAGTGAGATTTGCTGAAAGAGAAGGACATCTTTGGGGCTCAACAAAGAACACAGTTAAAAAATAGTGACAGTTAAAATATTCAATGTGACAGTTAAAGGTAGAAGGAGAAAAAAATCAGTTAAAGGTTAAAATGAGATGACATAGTCAAAACAAAAGATAGATCAGAGAGGTTAAGGTAAAGATTGCAGTAACCCAAGGCAGTCAAAGAAATATTAGAGGTAAAAACAATTAAAGAAAGTAAATAGAGAAATAAAGGATAAGGAAAATAAAGAAATCAGATAAAGAATACATATAATGATAGCTTGAAGGTTCAAAGACAAATCAGAAATGAACCAACAAAGAAAACAGAGCCAGGTTTCAAGGCCATTCGGCATTCAACTCTTCCCAATCACATTGGCCACCTATAGCCTAATTTTTCTAAAGGAAACTACCTCAGTTAATGTTTCAATCATACGTATTTTAAACAGCTCAGAAGTTATTGTAAAAGTTAATGTTAAAGGCAAAAAATTCAAAAATATCTTAAAGTTAGCTCAAAAGTTAAGTTAAAAGTTATTATTACAGTGAGTAAGTCAGAGATATTTTGGCATTCGGCCTTGCATGGTCTCAATTTTCAAACATCATTTACTTCGTAGTAAATACAAATATGTCACCGTAGATTAGGGAAACCTCCTCATCTGCAGTTAAATACTGCATGTATTATTCATTGTTATTGTTATTTGGTTGGTTAGTTGGTTTGATTCTAGGCTGAATTTTGATCAAACTCTGAGTGGCAGAGATTATTGCGCTGGATCATTGTAACTGTCTTGGACATCAGTAATACAAGCACGTTCACAGGATTATTGAGCTATGTTAATGGTGATGTTATCCCTCTTTTTCATTGTCTCTCCTTTGTTTACCATATTGTACATCAATTTCTCTGATAATAGAACATAAATTTTAGATTGAGATATGTTGTTTGGGCTCCTTAACTCTATCTGTTATTATTATATTTATGTTTTCATCTACAAATTCTGATTAAAGAATTCAGCGGTGTCCTGCTCTTTAGTTTCACCTAGCTTGTTGTCTTGAGGTTTTCTTAGTAGAGTTTAGCCAAAGAATTCAGGGGTGTCCTACTCTTTGTTTTTGCTTAAAATTTTATCTTAAAGGCCTTCTTTGAAGTTTAGTTAAATAATTTAGGGGTTTCCTGCTCTTTAATTTCACTGAACCGTTATCTTAAATGTTATCTTTGTCTAAAAATAATTGCTAAAGAATTCAGGGGTGTCCTGCTCTTTAGGATTACTGGATTGTTGTCCTAAGGTTTTCTTAGTAAATTTTAGCTAAAGAATTCACAGGTTTCCTTCTCTTTAGTTTCTCTTAAACTGTTATCTAAAGGCTTTTCTTGTTAGAAGTTGTAATATTCCCAATTAGCCACTGCTACTCGGAATATTATAACTGCCCCATTTTTGAAATAGAAGAGTAGGAAGGACAATAAAACATATCCCAGTGTGAAAAGGGATTGGATTAGGATGAAAAATAAAGCCACTTTGGTGTGAAAGAGGGGAAAAGAAATGAACTAGATCCAGTTGACCAAGTCAACAGCGCTGCTACAAGAGGAGGGAAACCAACTAGGGCAGCGTAGTTTTGAAACGGGAATCTTCTCAAAGAAGTCACCTAATCAATGGGTGGGGTCCAGGGTGAGGAAGCTCACCAAGGATAAGAAGGAGAAGATAGCAGCAAGGAAGGCATTCATTAATCATCTTTTCTTGGTATTTTGGCTGATTCAAAGCTCTTGCTGTTTAGATGTAGTTGCAGCACTGTTTAGTGAAAAATAATTCTCATGTGGGAATTCCATCTTCACCTTTGGTCTAGATGATTGTGAGATATAAGGGGAAGGTCCTGAGCTTATTTTTCATCATATATCTTGAGGATATCCATTCTGCATCATATATAGCACAGTCACTTCCAGTAACTGCATCATTTCTGCAGTAGCAGCAGCTGCTGGGTTAAACCCTCCTATTTTGTGTTTGTTTCAATGGAGGAGTTGTCTATTTCACTCAGGAAGGTCTATTGAAGAAGGCCCTGGGCAAATTTTTGTATCATTCATATATTTCAGATCATATTCAATATTTTCTAATACAGAGTTGCAAGGAGCAGCGTTATTTTCTACAGTGCTTCATTTTATATTCTCATTTTTTATTCTATGATTAATGAAAGCTCCATATATATATATATATATATATATATATATATATATATATATATATATATATATATATATATATATATTAAATCATATTTTTCTTTATATGAGCTGGGGAGATCTGTTTAGTGTAGCTAGAATGGTTTATTTTTTATGCTATTTCATATTTTAGCTACATACAACATATATAAGAGGATCCAAGTCTTGTTGTGCTTTTTTATTGCATGGTTTTCCTTATACAGCGTCCTCATTGAAGGTATTGCAGAAATTGATAAAAAGGAATATTACAGTGGTATCAAAGCTCTGCTCTTGGCTCAGCTTGTGGGGATAACCTATATCCAGCATGGAGGAGGAAGATATTTCAAATCTTCTACTTCAAACCCTGTAGAACATTGCAAGGGACCTCAAGGAGATGAGACGTGAAGGGGATTCTATATGGTTTTGCCATGACGAAAGCACAAGCACTTCAAATGGCATGGGGCATTCAACTGCACCACAAAGCACTACCATGACTTCATTTATAACTAGAGGAGATAATGAGGGAAACTTGGGAGAGTATTTTGAAGAATGTGAACTCCAATCTCAAAAGTTCAAAGAGCACTTGAGCTTTCAGGAGTTTTTCCAGATCAAGGATGGAAGGAAAATTAATCCTCATAAAAAGGAGGATAACTTGATGTAGGGATCAGCCCTATAGCGTAGTATGGTAGGGTTCTTCTTGCCAAAATTTTATGGGACACCTAAGTGTACAACCAAGGCTTGGGTGGAGAAGTTGGACACATACTTCCAGCTCAACAAGGTTTCTGAAATAGAAGCCATCAAGATAGCTGCGCTGCACCTAGAAGGGGAAGCTCAAGAATGGTGGTTTCATGGACTAACCACACTTGGGCATCATCACATCACTTTATACTCAGCTTTCACCAAGAAACTACTAGAGAGATTTGATCCAAGAGATCTAGAAGCCCATTTTTTCAATTTAACCAATCTCAAACAGGAGGGAGATCTTGAGGATTATATTGCTGAGTATTTGCAGCTTTCAGTGATGGTATCCAACCTCACTATGAGCAGGAAGGTATGCATGTTTATTAATGGGGTGGATGAACCATTTCAGGGGTTGGTAAAATCCACTAAACCAACCACACTCCTTGAAGCTGTGGAGAAAGCTAGAGACCTACAACACATCTTGCCCAAGGCAAGAACATTATTACAGTAGGAGGCCTACTCAAGACCAAGGAAGACAATCCATGTTCAGGATTTGGAAGGATAATGTGTTGTAGGAAGGACACATCATGTCAAGACCTTCACCAAGAAGGATGCCAATGTTGTACCATCCATAGAAGACTTTTCTCCAAGAGGGGGAGCGATTGCAGTGTTAAGAGGGGTCCCAAAGTATCTAACTTTGAGGGTGAGTGGTACTGTTATGGGGAAAAGAGTCTCTGTGTTGATATATAGTGGGGCTAATCATAATTTTATTGATGCATAACTAGTACAAAGGAGAGGAATCCACATGGAGGAGTTTGAGGGATTCTCAGTTTTGGTCCCAGGAGCTATGACCTTGCAGTGTGCCAAGTATGTTCCCGCACTAACCATTACCATGGGGACCTACACCTTGACAGACCACTTCTTTGTGGTAGACATTCCAGACACCAATTTCATATTGGGAGTCTAGTGGTTAATCACTCTTGGGAGAGTTACCACTAATTGGAGAACTTTGGAGATGGAATGGACAGGAGGGAAGGATGGAAAGTATCAAAAGATCAAGGGTATAAACACATACCCCCCTCAGGTTGTTTCAGCACACAGGATGGAGGCAGATCTATGCAGAGGGGATGTTTAATGGGAACTGGAGCTACATATATCAAAGGTAAAGTGAAAGGATTCACCAGTGCATCCAGTTGTTCAGACTCTCTTGGACCGGTATTCTATAGTATTTGGAGATATCCCACCAGAGAGACCTCTTGACCGAAGGTTTGAACACACTATTGAGTTGGAACAAGGGATCCAAGCAGTAATCACCACTCCTTATAGACACCCCACAACTTATATGGATGAGATTGAGAGGGCTATCCAAGAGCTACTAGCTCTAGGACACACCCGGCCTAGTACTAGTCATTTTTCTTCTTCAATGGTCTTGGTAAAGAAGAAAGATGGCACATTGAGGATGTGCATTGATTATAGGGCATTGAACAAGAATACCATGAAGAAAAGTTACCCTATACCCAGGATCGATGAACTCATGGATGAGTTGAGGGGATCTAAATACATTTCCAAGATTGATTTGAGATCTGGGTATCATCAAATCAAGGTGAGGGAGCAAGATATCCCCAAGACAACGTTCAGATGTCACTATGGGCATTTTGAGTTTCTGGTAATGCCCTTTGGATTGACCAATGCCCCAACAACTTTCCAATCTTGCATGAACCACATCTTTCGGGGTCATTTGAGAAAGTTTGTATTGGTCTTCCTTGATGACATTCTTATCTACAGCCGCACTTGGGAGGAGCACTTGCAACATATTTAGATAGTTTTACATATCCTCAAGGAGCAACAATTCTATGCCAAGCTCTCCAAATGTGAATTTGACCTCACAGATATGTTGTATTTGGGGCACATCATAGGAGTAGATGGAGTGAGGGTACATGAGGAGGAGATCCAGGCTATCAGGGATTGGCCTAAGCTCAGGAATGTCACAGAACTTAGGAGGTTTGTGGGCATATGCACTTACTACTAGAAGTTTGTGAAAGGGTTTTCACAACTAGCAGCACCACTCACAGACTTGACAAAGAAGGGAGCTTTCCATTGGACACCTACAGCGCAAAGGGATTTTGATAAGCTCAAAGAGGTAATGAGTAGTTATCATGTTTTGGTTTTGCCTGAATTTTCTCAACATTTTTGTTCTTGAATGTGATGCATCAGGTGAAGGTATTGGGGCAGTCTTGATCCAAGTTGGGCATCCTATAGCCTTTGAGAGCAGGAATTTTCTCCCTCATGAGAGGCTATACCCCATCTATTATAAAGAGATGTTGGCTATCATGCATGCATTAGCCAAATTCTAGCAATACTTGGTGGGGAATAAGTTCAAGGTGAAGACTGACCATAACAGTCTTAGATTCTTCCTTGAAAAGAAACAACTCCAAGAGAGACAACATAAGTGGGTTAGTGAAATCCAATCTTATGATTTTTACATAGAGTATGTCAAGGGGAAGAGAAATGTAGTAGCTGATGCACTATCTAGGAGGCCTACAGTGCTGTCTTTGAGGGGCATGAATGCAGATTGGAAAGCTCAAATTTTAGTTGATTATTCCAAAGATGACTTTGCATGTGAGATACTTGATGGGGTGGTATCGGATGAGAGGTTTAGAGTAATGGATGAGGTTATATATTACCGGGATTGGATATTCTTCTCTAAGAATTCCAAGCTCAAGGAGAAGATCTTATTGGCATCTCATGATTCCCTACTTGCCAGGCATCAAGGTTTCACAAAGACTTACAGGGCCATAAGAGAGAGATTATCATGGAATGGTCTCAAGGAAGATGTGCTCCAACATGTCAGAGAGTGCACCATTTGTCAGCAAAATAAGGGAGAACACACTCACCCTGCTGGGTTATTGAAACCACTACCTATTCCGAATGGGAAGTGGGAAAGTATCTCTATGGACTTCATCACTGGCCTACCGACAGTACAGGGTAAGGATTGTATTTTTGTAGTTGTTTATAGACTAACAAATTACTCTCATTTCTTTGCCATTTCTGCACATTATACTGCTTCATAGGTAGCTGAGCTATTCTTCAGAGATGTATTTAGACTCCATGGTCTCCCAAGGACCATAGTGAGTGATCGGGACAGCCGCTTCATGGGTGGTTTTTGTCAAGAAATTTTCCGATTGGTGGGGACTGATTTGAATCTAAGCACTAGCTATCACCCCCAAACCGATGGAGAGACCGAGATAGTGAAAAAGTGACTAGAAGGCTACTTGAGGAACTATGTAGCAGGGTAGTAGAGAGCTTGGATGCATTGGCTCCACTCAGGAGAGTATTGTTACAACACTACTCACCAAATTTCTATTGTCATGACTCCATTCTGGGCCTTATATGGGTATGAGACACTGTCATTTTTTGATGTTATGTTTGGGGAAATTAAGGCTCCAAGGGCAAAGGAATGGATTCAGGAGAACCAGGACATACTCAGGGCACTCAAGGACAACATCGCTACTGCACAGAACCAACATAAGATGTATGCAGACAGTGGTCGGATAGAAAGATAGTTCAAGGTGGGAGATCTTGTCTATCTGCGTCTTCAGCCTTACAAACATTCCACACTCAAGGCGAAGGGAGCGGAGAAGCTCAAACCACGTTTCTATGGGCCATACAGGGTGATCAAATGTATCAGTAAGGTAGCATATGAGTTGGAGCTTCCTAAGGGGAGCTAGATCCACAATATCTTCCATGTCTCTTGCCTCAAGAAGGCCATTGGGAGGAATTTAGTTGCCAACATGGATCTCCCCCCTATTGATGATGAGCGCCACCTAATTTTGCAGCTTGAAGCAATATTAAACACAAGGGAGAGGCAGCTAAGAAACAGAGTCATCAAGGAATATCTGATTCGATGGAGGAATATACCAGATGAGGATGGCACTTGGGAGGGAGAGAAAATATTGCGTCATCCTTCTTTACTGTTGCTTTTTGGAAAGAAACTTTCAAGTGGGGAGGACTGTAATATTCCCAATTAGCCACTGCTACTTTGAATATTATAACTGCTCCATTTTTGAAATAGAAGAGTAGGAAGGACAATAAAACATGTCCGAGTGTGAAAAGGGATTGGATTAGGAGGACAAATAAAGCCACTTTGGTGTGAAAGAGGGGCAAATAAATGAGCTATATCTAGTTGACCAAGTCAACAGCGTTGCTACAAGAGGAGGGAATCCAACTAGGGCAGCGTAGTTTTGAAAGGGGAATCTTCTCAAGGAAGTCACCTCATCAACGGGTGGAGTCCAGGGTGAGGAAGCTCACCAAGGATAAGAAGGAGGAGATAGTAGCAAGGAAGGCATTTAGTAATCATCTTTGCTTTGTATTTTGACTGATTGCAAGCTCCAGCTTTTTAGATGTAGTTGCAACAGTGTTTAGTGCAAAATAATTCTCATGCGGGAATTCCATCTTCACCTTTGGTCTAGTTGATTGTGAGATCTAAGGGGAAGATCCTGAGCTCATTTTTCATAATCTATATTGAGGATATCTATTCTGCATCATATACAGGGTAGTCACTTCCAATAACTGCGTCATTTATGCAGTAGCAGGAGCTCCTGGGTTAAACCCTCCTATTTTGTGCTTGTTTCAGAGGAGGAGGTGTCTATTTCACTCTGGGAGGTCTATTGAAGAATAACTTGGGCCAATTTCTATATCATTCATCTATTTCATATCATATTCATTATTTTATAATACAGAGTTGTAGGGAGCAGTGTTATTTTCTGCAGTGCTGCATTTTATATTGCTATTTTGTCGAAAACCCCACGGGATGTTCGATGTGCTTCGTAAAAGAGGTCAAACCCCTTCATTTCTGATTCTAAGTGATTAATGAAAGCTCCAAACGATATTAAATCATATTTTTCCTTTCGTATATTCCCTAATAAAAATTATGTTGTTGCGGTCTTCAACAATTCTATTTTGTGAAGTTGTGGGATTGAGGTGTTTTTGAGCATATATGAGCTAGGGAGATCTGTTTAGTGTAGCTAGAATGATTTTTTTCTGATGCCATTTCATATTTAAGCTACATACATCATATATAAGATAGATCCAAGTACTGTTGCATGTTTTTATTTCATTTTTTTCCCTATACAACATTCTATTGAAGGTATTTAAATTAAAAGGAATATTATAGAAGTATAATTAACGGACTTAATTACCCTTTAGTTTTATTGAATTCACAACTTGTTGTCATTTCATATGTCATCTAATCTAAAAAGATCCACTTGATATAGTTAGCTTGCCCTATGAAAACCCTTGCAGAGTTCATGTACAATTAAAACCTTTTATGAATCCATAGCCCAATGGATTAATGCTTCTCACAATCTATCTATTCAACTGAAACACTCAATCAATTAATCAAACAACCAACCGTAGAACATCATAACTAGCCTAAAATCAAAAACACAATCATAGAGATAAATCAATTAATCATAAAGCATGTAGGAGCGTCCTTCTTCTCGAGTGTATCTTCAAATTAGCTTCAAGCTAATGAATATTCAATTTTTCCCTGTTTTAGTTTTCATGTTTATGAATAAATGACTAATGGAGGACTAAGAAAACTCCCTATATGACTGGCTATGGGGCCG